>PNEQ01084944.1:97389-113161 GCA_003012365.1 Medauroidea extradentata
ATATATATATATATATATATATATATATATATATATATATATATATATATATATATATATATATATATATATATATATATATATATATATATATATATATATATATATATATATATATATATATATATATATATATATATATATATATATATATATATATATATATATATATATATATATATATATATATACATATATACACTGGTTTCTAAAATAAAATAAAACTAAAAATAAATTGTTTTGGTGTAGCCAATTATATTTATGCTTTGTAATAGATTTTCAAGTGATCACTTAAGTGTCAAAACTAAACACGGGTCATTAAATGACTATACGTATTATGTTCATCAAATTGAATTAATGTAAAATAATCGAATTCAATAAATATGTTATTATGTGAAAGGGCGTCAAGAGAATTACAAACGACAACACTGTATTTTTAGTTGATGCGACCACATACTGATCTGAACACGAGCCGAGTTCAGGCGGCCTAGGCAGACACAAGCTGTATGTAAACAAGCAAAGAGGCCATGTTTCTTCCGGCACGCGAGGAAATGATACCCGGATGTGGTCCGCACAGGCTCGACGCGGATGTTGGGCGAAGGCGAAAACGCCACGAAACGCTGGCATTCCTCCCGAGACACGCGTACTGCACCGGCAATGTCAGTAATGTACGAGACTCGGGTCTGGGACCCTGGCCGTGAGGGAACGTGGGGTTGCATGGAAGAAAGTTTTTTGTCGGAATGAGGGATGTTGTCAGCAAGAAATGTTCCCAGCTAGATCTTCTACCCTGACATCTAGACCTGCTTATAAACAACGCACGACCTTCCTAAGCCAGGGCCCCAGAGCTCAGTCCCGCACAGTACGTGTCCAGGCGGGCTCTATATCCGACGTGAGTTTCTTCACAAGAACACCCTACCACCGCTGCCTACCCGCAGTCAATTCTGCTACATTCACCAACCCATCCCTGCTTGCAGTCACTTCATATCTCGCCTTTCAGTTTCAACGCACCCTCAAACAACGACTATCAGTATAGGCCTTCGTGGTATAGGTGGTTAGCAATCAAGAGATCACTTTTGAAGACCATCGTGTTTAGAACCACAATTACAAAATAAATCTTTATTGCGACCTCCAGAAGTAAACCTTTGGATACGGTGCAATCTATACACTTTGATTGTTATTTAGTGTGGTTTGTTTAAATAAAAAGATTGGCAGGAAAATTTAAATTGCCTTAAAAAGCGTTCAGTTTTTAAATCGTGAACCACATGTACATAACTCACTACATACATACGGGCGACGCCTATTTGCTCCAAACACGTTGCAATGAGGGGTGTCATTTAGAGGCGGCAAGGGGGAGGCAAATATCCCCCCCCCCTGGATTTAGAATTTTAAGTGAATAAAATATATCATTTGTAGTTTGTTATTTAAATAATGCTAACTTAAGCACATAAAACTGACGTTTTATTATTACAGTTTCTAATTTATGCATGCTTAATTAATAAGATGCAACAAAGTCACTGCCGTTGGAAAAAGAATCTTCCCCTCCCCTCCCCCCCCCCTTGAAAAGCCAGAAATGACGCCCCTGGTTGCAATGTTTTCGTAAATATCGCTTTTTTAGGAAACTATTCCACAACATGTGTGCATTGTGTATAACTACTATAACCAGGTGTACATGGAATACGGATTGAAACGTGCACTGTACTTTGCTATAAGCTTTCCAATAATAATATTATATGGTCACCGCTGAAAGTCCAGTAGGTAAATACATCAGCGGGAATCTTGCATGCTAGTTCAGAGCTTGGCTCATTGTTGCGACGCGGCATTTGAAGCGCCTTTCAGGGTCGCCCTTATAGCTCCGTCTCTTCTGAGACTAACGCTCAGGTAGGCGGCGTCCTTAGCTGGAAATTGCATGGAATTAACTGACACCAAAATAATAATTCAAGTCTAAAAAATATACGTACTATATTGTAGTTCGACATCGCGTTTGTGGTATAGCTGAGTAATCTACGGGCGAAAAAAATCACAAGCTAATATTTTGTTTTGAAATATTGGCTGGGTTTAAATTCCAGAAAGTTTCATTAGACCACTTTTTATAATCCAAAGAAGCACCTGTAATAATTCAAAATGTTCGAAGAAACACATACTGCGAGTACCGAGTAAGTTACCAGCTAAACGTTTGGGAAACTACTAATACCGACTGTTGGCGTTACCTTATCGGCAAGATTTAGCCACGCAATCAAGAGAAATGGCGCTAATTGTACATATAGACCATTTGAGTTTACGTTCCCTTCTGAAAAAAAAACCATTATCCTCGTGTAACCTTACAGTGCGAAAGAATATTACCTACCCGTGTAAGACTATCAGTCGTCTGTGACCAACGTTAAGGTATAGACCGTTTACGATAAAGTGAGCACTGTATAAAGTTTTCTTTCAGCCGTTTAGCAGCCATATTTACCATTTTTAATATGAAAACTTCCATGTCACTAAAAACCAGTGTAAACTTTGCAACACACTCAAAAGTTAGCATATATTGGCCCTATAAAACATATTTTTAATTAATTACAAGTTCTGCTGAGTGCTCAGTTTATAGTGAACAGTCAATATCAGATTGCGGCTTAGTTATTTAAAAATGTACCCAAACTTTAAGGGCATTGGCGAATGGAAAACAGAATCTGTTAGGTGCATGTGGAGTGGTCACTGCGGTAAACTTTTAATTTTCATTCTCTTCCTCGCCGATTGTAAAACACGCGTTAAAAAGGGCGTTTTGAAAGCGGGTGTCAACTTCTCGAGTCCTCACAAACGCTACATGAATACAGTTGTAACTACCATGTTTGTTGTCAAATACGAGTACATGACCACAAGGCAACATGTGCAGTTAACAATTTTTCTGTCTTCCATGCACCAGTGGGAACAATGTATTCTGACTTCAAATTCCCGGCCATTAACACTTATACTCTTCACAAAGCCATAAGGGGATTCCCTAGATTTTGTGTGTGTGTGTGTGTGTGTGTGTGTGTGGTGTGTGTGTGTGGTGTGTGTGTGTGTGTGGTGTGTGTGTGGTGTGTGTGTGTGGTGTGTGTGGTGTGTGTGGTGTGTGTGTGGTGTGTGTGTGGTGTGTGTGTGGTGTGTGTGTGACGGCAGGGGCGGTGAGGTTGCCACTGACATATGTAATGCGTTATCGCCTCTCCGTGCAAGCCACTCAGCTGGCATGCAGTGCTTTACGATCATCCTTTTTCCTATGTGACTTTAAGCGGTGACCACATTATTTTATTGTGGGCAGCGTAGTTCAAAGTCTAACACTTGTTTCTTTAGTTGTGTTTTTCGTATCAGATTGTTCATTTTCCTGAATCCTGATACGGCAGTCTGGAAAAGCCAATTTTGGCTGTTTAGAGGGACCAGAAATAAATGTTTCTAATAAACGTGCCGAATTTTTAAAACTATGGCGACATACTTTGAAGTGTGTGTTCCTTTCGAAAAATATACAGCTATTATGTGCGTTGGATAGTTCCGTATAAAAAAAAAAAAAAAACAACACCCCGCTGCAACACATTTGACGGACCGGTAAGAAGGCCCCATAAGTCTGAACACAGAAATTGATTAACTACACGATCAAAATTTTTGTTAAAAATGTAAAGGTACGTTCCTCAGTGCAATTTAATTACGTCTAGCTACTCATACCCGTCTTTTTCATTATCCACTATCCGTAGAAAACAAATTTTTTACGTTGTCACACACTCTACTCTCTCTCTCTCTCTCTCTCTCTCTCTCTCTCTCTATATATATATATATAGTATGTATATGTGTGTGTGTGTGTGATTTGCATTTGTAAGTTAAAATCTGATCCGTAATCGGCAGAAAAGTGGCTACTAAAATTACATTGTATTTGAAGTGGCGAGATGAGTTCTGGCATATTAATATCGTTATTTCGTCGTTTGATAAGGAGAGCGGTTCGTTTGTAAAGAACAACAAAGTACAGCATTACAACCCCAGCACCCACCAGTCGAAGGAAACAAAACTTCCGTCTTGCTCTCAATATGAAGTAACGAATGCTACCGCCCGCCGCGCCGTAACTGTGCTCTTTCTGGGGAAATATTTTTTCACAGAAGTTATTTTATCCCTACACTTATTTAATTACAGCTTCTGCCCCCCCCCCCTCTCCTTTTCCGCGACAAAACTTAAATAAACAGAAGGTTACTTGCTAATCTTTTATAAGATGGTTATATACGTTTTAGTGGATATTCACTGTAAAGTATGCACACTATAGGTTTAGGCGTGAATACACTTTATTGGTACCAAAAGTTCACATCTGCAGATGCAATTAAATGTTTTTATTACTTTTCCCGCGAAGAAATCCTTAAAAGTGTTTACTTTACGCCGTTCATGGCTCATAAAACATGCGTTTCCTCTAGCCTTTTATTGCGTATTTTATACCGTGGCTATCGCATAGGATGTTAAGAAATGTAACTGAATATAATATATTAAGAATAAATATTTATAAACATATTTATGTGTTTTGTTACAGTACATTCTGGATGCTGTACTGAGGCATGTCTAACGTCACACAAGATCTACTGAAACAAAACAAATATGGTAAAAAATTATGAATAGTATTAGCTAGGGGCAATATTATTTTCAGTTACAATTTTTTGAAAAATCCTGTATTATACAGCTGTAGCTACGTGGAGAAGGTTGAGTTGAGCAATTTACCTATTCAACCCTCTTCATAACTGCCCCAAGACATCCATGCAATTGTAACAGTAAGAGGACGCACGGGACAACTGTAACTGTCCATTTCACCGAACCAAGCAACTACTAACATTTGGTTTATTTTAGACCAGTAGATTCTCCAAACATCCTTGATTTATGCATTGTCTGTGTTATTTTTAGTACGGCTGGGCTCTGTTATTTACACTGAATGCTAAAATACAGCCCATATCTCCAAGTTCTGCGCATGCTCAGAAAGCTGACTCCGGACTCATTTAGACTAACTTTCGGCGCGCGATATCTAGAACTGCAGATCGAAATTGTGCCACCGCTGAGCTCGCCACTCTCAAACAAACCAACAAAATTTGTCAGTGAGTTTGTTCTTGTTTCTTCATTACTTGGGTAAGTGAACATATACACTACATATCGACTGCATATGTGTGTGAAAACCCACAGCTGAATGCAAATTGCAGAAACGTTTCATTTAAACACAATTCAAAAGCGTGCTTCGACTAAAGTACGGTATCGCAGATGGAAAACTGCGAAGTGACGGCCAGCAAACATAAGCAGTTTTGTTTAAACCCTGTTAAATATTTGTTTACATAGCCAACGGAACACTTCACCTTAGCCAACAAGACAATAACATGAACATGAAATCTGAGTATTATACTGTAAGCTCACCATTATGTCTCTCTGACATCATACGGAACTGACAACATCGCAATATAAAGGGGCGTTTTCTGAATGTATCATTGGTAGATACATCAGGAAAATAGCGGGAAAAGTTGATTGACTGCTACGCTTCAACGTGCTGTACATAAACACTGAAGGTTTTATGTTGATACTGACTATCGTTTAAGTCAAACATTCTCACTTCAACAGTCCCAGTTAGAACTGTACAATTTAAGACTGCATGGTATATAATTTAGCGCTAAAAGCATCAGTTCAGAATCGTAGGTTTCTCGACGACAATTAAAAAAAAAAAAAACAGCAATCCTTGATAATTATATTTGCCAACTTTCGGAGCAAAAATTTTCCGCGATTAACGTATATCTGAAGAACAATCAGTGACACGAAATCTCGTACATTTAATTGCAGTGCAAGAGATCACGTTCAACAAATCCATAACTCTGGATAAATGTTCGCTCACAGAGTTGGCAAATATAATAATCAAGGATTGCTGTTTTGTAGTTTTTCTATACTGACTTTCAAAAAGTGTAGATCTCAATTGAAGAAGTCAGCGCTTATTTTATCTACCACGCTCTCTTAATACAGAACATGTATGCTAAAGATACCTCAGTTTATTAGTGATTAAGTTTACTTAAGAGTGCGTGGTAGATAAACGCTGAAAACATCAATTGATGTCTACGCTTTTTTCGAAGCCAACATGGATAAAGTACTCAATGACAACCTTTGATAATGATATTTGCCAAATTCATGAGTAAATATTTATCCAGAATTACTCATTCGATACGCGTGATCTCTTGCGCCGCAGTTAAATGCACGAGGTTCCGGTTTCAGAGATTGTGCCTCAGAAGTTCGTAACTATGGAAACAAATTTGTTTAAAAAGTTGGCTAAAACGTCTAGGATTGCTATTGTTTAACTTTCGCAAATTGGCTTCCAAAAAACCTACAGTTATAGATTAATGCTTTTAGCGTTTAACTATGTACCGCGCCCTCTTAAATATTTTCACTATTTTCCAGCGTATCCCCGAGCTAACTTTTAAGTACGGTATGATCAAGTCTACACACTATACTACTGAATGTGGCATGCTTATATTACACGGCAGCAAGAGAGATACAAATTGCCTAAAATAAAAAAAAAAGTAACAAGGCTTAAAAAGTGTTTACTGCATTAGCAAATTATAACATTACCGACATTGAACGTAACGTTACAGAACTCGTAATACGCGGATAAAGTTCTAGAATAGTAAGTCACGACGAATGTAATAGTAATGACAAAACGTGTGTTACTCAATCTGATGAAAGGAGAGTCCCGAAGAATGTGACCTCGGCTCTAGTCAGTCACGCTATTACCACATCGCCGTGTTATGCGCAGTTTTAATCGAGGCCGTGGCCTTGACCGTGCCGACATGAGGAAAACGCGCGAGCCGTACAAAATGGCGACCGATCGACACGAGGTTTACACGACTCGAACCGGTCATGCGTTGGTCGTAACTTACAGTACATATGTAATGTTAAGTGGCGTGAACTGTGAAGAATGATAAATAAGGCATTTCATATTGACTCGTACAAACTACAAACATGTGAATGCATTAAATAAAGATGCTGAATTTATGTAATTTTTAAATTTAAATTTGGTAGTTTAGATAAAAGTCTTTTAGTTTATAGTGGTGACAACAAAGGCAATGTTCACTCGTAGATTAGGTTAGGCAGTTTCATTTAAAACCTAGTATTAAGTTATGTCATATATTATACACGACTTGTAGTATAATATTAAAAAATGTCACATCTAAACTGTTACATGAAGTTCCAAGTGTGATATTGTCCAAGTCGTCTGCGAAATCAACCATATATTTTCAAGACGAGAGTTCTTAGGTATTTCATTCATATCGTGCTCTTTTCTGCCTGGGTCATTTTGACCCGGTACCCTCGCGACTCTCGAGAAGCAAAAAGAGAGTCCGGATCGAACAAACCTATATACAAGGCTCATGACGTCACAGATGAGTGTTCAACATGCTCTCAGGCACTTGACGCTATTTACATACAATGTATGCAATGTTTTAGCTACGTAAAAAGTGGATGGAATTTATTGTAAAACTTATGGCCTACAATATTTATTAAATAAGCAAATATCTAGCTGTAAAAGGGATATGGTCACACAAATAAAAACAGTAATTTGTTACGAAAAAATTTTCCCACTAGTTTTCAACAATCTCTCCCTACGATGTGTTACAGCTGCAAAGTCACGTACAACGTAAAGTATTTTCACTGGGCAAACCTAACATTGGAAAGTCAATAATTTTACACAGGCGGCTATATTGCTTGCCACAACAGTGTCTTCATGACTTGCGTCCACCATATTATCGTTGTCCGACGTATCACTGTAAACAGAGTACTATCTACATTAATTTCGAAAACTTGAGATATGCCCATCCCATAACATTACGATTCAAGAGTGCGTGGTAGATAAACAAACGTTGAATACATCAATTGATTTCTACGCTTTTTAGAAGCCAATATGGATCAAACACTCAATGACAATCCTAGATAATGGTATTTGCCAACTTCATGAGTAAATATTTATCTAGAATTACTAATCCGTTACGCGTGATCTCTTGCGCCGCAGTTAAATGCACGACGTTCCGGCGTCAGAGATTGTGCCTCAGAAGTTCATAACACTGGAAACAATTTTGTTTGAAATGTTGGCTAAAACTATTGCCTATGATTGCTATTGTTTAATTTTCGCAAATTGGCTTCAAGAAACCTACAGTTATAGATTAATTATTTTAGGGTTGAATTATGTACCACGCCCTCTTAAGGCCTCGCTCTTCAGTTTTTCAGTGATTTCGAAAATATTTTTAACGCAAATTAATACATGTATTGCACTCATTCTTACAGTTTTCACACGTATATATCATCGTTTGTATCTGAATTTTTCTGTTACAATACACCACACGGATTTTTAGATTTTTGTCCATGAAATATCACATATTTTGTTGTCCAAATAAGCCAAAATTAAGCAAAATAATTTGTTGCTAGCAAACGGTACATTAATAAAAAAAACACCCTGGAAAAACTGTGTATCGTATGACTGAACACAGTCTAAATTTTTTTTGTAAGCAATTGGTTTAAAAATATTTGAGCAATTTGCAATTGTTTGAAATAAATGAAAGATCATGGCCTTAAAAGAGGCATCACTACAATATTACGGCATATGGTTGGTAACTTACCAATGCGCGTAACATCAAACACTCAAGTCATGAGACACACACACTGAACACGCTTGTATTGTAAGTAGCCGCATGCGGTCGCACGCTCTATCTATGATCGAGGGTCAGTTGAGCGCTTTGCCCTTAAGGCGCCCGTCTACATGTCTCTCAAACTGCGTTGCAGTGTGTTTGAAAGACACGTTTTATAAACAAACTGTTCCACGTGTGCTCACGCGGGTTTCGCACGAAAAGAAATAACATTTCAGGCCAGGACGGAATACAACTTTCAACACATCACGTGTGCTGCAAACTACATTTTTAAGCCCTTCAACACGGCCGAAAACGGCATTTTCAGACTGCCGTGCCTCACAATATTGTGGACGAATGCCTGCGAAACAAGTATAGAGCCCTGCGTTGGACTTTCCTTAAAACTTTCCACCAATAAAAAGATGGGGTCACCACTGAAAGTGTCAGTCAGGCGAGTGTTCTACGATACCACTGCACGCCTGTTCAGTGTCTTGCGCTAGAGGTGATACCGCGTCACAGGAGCTGGTCAACATCGCCCTTCGTGCCGTGCCTCGCTCACACAAATACACGGCCAGTAGGCGGGCGTCTTAAGCGGTGACGAATTAGTCCAGCATATTGTACATAACACATACATGCATGACTCCATATTACTACAATGAAGAAACAGGCGCTAGACTTTAAACCACACACCCAGTACAAAAATAATATTTCCGTCGCTTAAGGTTCCTATCTACCTGTGCTTGAAACATACTGTAGCGCGTTACAAGTAATCATATTTGGTAGAAACATCTCAACACGCATTACGTTTGTACATCTATGAAAAGAAAATACATTTCAAACAATGTTTCCATCAGTTTAAAAATTATGATCGCTTATTGAAAACACGATTTGCAAGACCCTCAAAATGGCTAAAAACAACTTTTTTAAACTGCCGTATCCAGGAAAATTCCAACCGGATTCGAAAAAAACACAATAATAGAAATAAGCGCTGGAATTTGAACCATATGTATCGCAAATAAAATAATACTGTCGCCGCTTAAAAGTCCCATAGTGAAACTCTGCGCGCCAGTTGCGGGGTTTGTGTGTATAGAGGCGATAACGCATTACATACGCCGGTAAGCGGCACTCTTAGCACTGCATTGATTTTGTGCATCACACACAAACGCATTGGGGAGCCACTTCAACGGGGAGGTATAATCATAATTTCACATTTATTAATTTTTAACCATAATTATTGTTCCAAATATATTTCTTACAATTTTAACTACCTTATTGCAAAACATATATACATCGATTGAATTTCTGACGTTAGAAGCAATTATATATGCTAATTCTGATACGGCATATGGAAATGACCAAAATAGTTCATAAAGACGGTTCGGGATAAAGTGAGCACTCAAAAAAGCCCTGATAAAGTTCTATTTTCAGCCAATTCGTATCTTTCCACGCGTAACTGCTAACGACGGAAAATGTCTAACTTCTCTAGACACGTCACTTGATATTTGCGCGTGTAAGATAAATTGTTCAGTCAGTGGGAATCTATACAGTTTGATTAAAAAAGTTTATTAATAATATAAAACACAATTATGTCGATTTCGGTTGATTTAGTTTTAGTAATGTTGTACTTAAATAGGAAAATACACGGAACTATTGACGTAATTTCGCTGCCAACCATACAACTTACTGGCAACTAGTTAATATGATCTTTGAAAGAACCGTGCAATGGGAGTGCATGACTGGATTTAGTTTCTTGCCTGATGTCTACTGTGTTTTTGATTCGTCTCATCGTTGTGTCACATGTTGTTTTCTATTAGTGTCTGATACACGGGGGTAGCATAAGGTCTGAATTAGGGCAAGGGGAGTGAAGCCAAGAGGGGGGAGAGGTAGCCACCAAATTTGTCAGCCGCCATACTGCTTTAACCTCAAAAGTACATATCAGAAAGGTATTTTTATGGTAAATTAATGTGCTATGCTCTTAAATTGATGTTTTAGGTTGAAAACTATATTTTAGAACTGTTTACACACCTCCTAACTAATGTTTCCTCAATTTTTTAATTAGTCGGCCATATTTATACCAGCCACGTCAAGAGTTTGTTTGGTTACAATTCCCGGCGACATGCTCCATCTGGACCTTTCTAACATCTTTGGTCTGATATAATACTGTTTTTTTTTTGCCTCATTGGTGAGTTGTATTTTATTTTGTGAGTCATACATTATTCCTGTTTGTCCCTTGCCAAAGCAGACCTCCAACCTGGCTTGTCTGCATTGGATGTGTCTTGTAGTAATCTTTTGATTTTTCTTTTATTAATTTTATTTTCTTACCTGTTTGCCCTTGTTATATTTGGCCCGATTCCACTAATGAAATTTTATGTTGTGTATGTACCCTGTTGACTAAAGCATACTACGCTTATTTAAGACTTTCTATATCTTTAGTTTTATGTGACAGTCATCTATACCGCAATGGCATTATGTCCAAGAAACTAAATTCAGCCACTAGAGTTTATGTTGAATTTTATGCAGTAACGACTAGTGATATTTTTCAAAGGTTAAATTTTCAGTGTTCACTTTATCTCTATCACCTATATATATATTCTATTTAGAACGTTTCTAGAGGATATACTTGTGTAGGCATACCGCCAATACCAATTAAAAATAAACAACGTCTTTCTGCGTTTTAAGAAGAGTCTCTAGTTAAGTTTCGTTCTGTAAAATAATGTTTGCGCGTTTACACAGATGTCAGTGAATCCTGTTCTGGGAACATATTAAAAAACCTATTATCTGTGGACGCCACGTTTTACTTTAGTCTTATAGTATGTCATTATATTGAAAAAATAAATTATAAAAATGGCTAAAAATTGAAATTTTTTAAAGGACAATGGCGCTCAGTCTCTTGGAGGCAAAGGAGACAAAATACAACCCGGGATCTGTAGGTCAATTCTTCGACTTGGCACATGCAATAACATCATATAGTTGCAGATCTAACTTTCGTGCTATTGGACTACAACGACCGTGATCGACTGCGGCCCATACGGTCAAATCATGACCGCTCACCATTCACCTCATCGCTTCTGTGAGCAAGCACTCAACTGTCTCCTGTCTTGCCCTTGGCAACTTTCTTAACGTAGCCAAAAATTTAACAAAGAGGCAAATACATGTTGCTCCTCAAAAAACTAATGAATTTGAGTTGACAGCTGTTCCTTCCCTTTTAAGGCGCCCGCCTACTATAGCCTTGTGTTCGCCAAGGGCGATGTTGACCAGCTCATGGTGCGGTATCGCCTTTACCGCAAGACGCTGAAACGGCGTGCAGTAATATCGTATATCACTCGCCTTACTGACACTTTCAGCTGTAACACCAATCTTGTTAAGATAATTCCAGTACATGTTTGAGTAGACTCGCACGAATCCCGAAAGGAGTTTTCCAGATACAACAGGTTCAAAAAGCTGTTTTTACCCATTTTTAGAGGCTCCAAAGTGATTATTGTAAGTATGGTTCTCTGAAACTACTTTTCCGTCTTCGTTTTGTGTGTATTTTCTTTTCGTACATTGACACGATGAGCATATGTGAAGAAGTTTCGCAAAAAAAAGTATTTACGAACTCGCTACAAGGCATTTGAAGGGCAAAGTAGGTGACGGACACCGCGGAAAACGTGGAGTGCTTTTTTAAATAATTAATCTGTTTGCTAGACTAACATTGCAGAGTGTGCGGCGACCTAATAGGTCGAGCGGCAAAAACCAACACGGCACGTTTGTTCAAGCGAGCGTGAAACCACGAGCAAAAACTGTCAGCACGGGGTGAGTCGACAAGTGTTACTGCTGCAGGAGATAATAGAAACAACGATAACTATGCCGGTACTAGTCACTCAACTACAACGCTTTACGGCGACAGAAAGTACGGCAGTTTCAAGTATACGTGGGAGCACGTTCGGTCAAGCATGTAACAAGGATGGCGCACGCAGGTATCTATTCTACCAACGATTCCCAACTACTAGCTTTCCTGTAGTAGTACCAATACTTTTGACCTTTCACGCTTTAGATAATAGTCTGATAACCTTCTTAGAAAATAATCTATATTCATTTTATAATTTGCTCCAAGGTAAAAAAATTATTGTTCTAGCAAAATTCACGAGAAAAAAAATGCTCTTACAATCCAGCAATGTAACAACGCATTATTTACCATACGTAATATAAAAAATAGTACGTACATATTATTGAACACTTTGAACGTTGATCCTCGCGTACCATCGTGGTATGTACATTAAATGAAACATACAGGTTTCACTAAACCAATAAGCAAAAATAAAAGTCAATCCTAGTAAACAGTTCCTACTAATATTCAGAGCAAATTATTTTGCCCTACTGGAGTATTTCTGGGGCACATCATTCGACGCCGAAACATACTATAGTCTGTCTCATTAAAGCATTCCAATTTCTGACAGTTGTGTTGGCATTTATTTTTCAGCTGTTTCCATGAAATAAGCAGTGTTTTCCTCTGCCACAAGGACTTTAGCGCAAACACACTTAGTTGGCTCTCAAGCTGTGTATTTCATCAACATTAAGAGTAATTTCCTGCAGAAGTTGGTAAACATGATAGCCTTCAAAGCTGTCAAAAAATTGAATTATTTTGTGAGACAGACTATACATTTGATTGCAGCCCAAACTATTACGGCAAGTGAATGAGTCTTTCAGAGAAGCGATATGTTTAGCATTAATTCATGTCTCATGCCCTCTTGACACGCCCGGCTTGCATTCGAAGGTCACTGCGCTACTCTTCCATATACAGTGCATCTCCTAAGTCAGTACATCTCATAAGTGACCTCCATTCGTGTTCCCAACAAATGTCGATGTAGCCGCTTAAGGAGCCTCCCTTGATAGGCTGCGTGTGTGTGTGAGGCGGGAGCGGTAAGATTGCCATTGACCGACGTATGTAATATTATCGCCTCCCCGCGCAAGTCACTCAGCTGGCGTGCAGTGCTCTACTATTATCCTTTTCCTTATGGCACTCAGGCGATGACATTATTTTATTTGTTGTCATCATAGTTCAAAGTCTGACGATTCTATAGTTACTATTTGATACCGGTTATTATTTTTACAGGTACGGCAGTCTGAAAAACACATTTTTGGCCATTTTTAAGGGCCCAAAAAAGCTTTATATAAACGTGCCGAATTTTCGAAACTATAGCGACATAGCTTGATATGTGTGTTCCTTTCGTAGATCTATAATATAAAAATGAATCGCAAAATGTGTTGGTAAGCGCATAACTCAACAACGCCTGGACCAATTTGGCCAATTTTTTTTTTTTTTTTATGTTCGTTGAAGTTCACAGATGGTTTTTACGGCGAGAAAAATTCGAATAATTGCCGGAAAAAAAAACCCTAAAAAAAGTAGAGTCAATTTGAGCTTTATTGCTATTGTTGTTTAAACAATGTAGGTATGTTCCTGTGATCGAGGTCTTAAGCATTCACTCAGGTATTGTATAAAGTTTGGGGTGTGGGAGGGGTGGGGTTACGGGTTCGTATCCCGTGCAAGACTTTGCGATGGGAATTACATGACATCATACAAGCGTATTGCAAGCGCTCTTTACACTGTTATTGAGTACGCTAGCTGTTAAATGCCGGGCAGGTGTTTTGCGGTGGAAGCAGCAGCCGGGCAGCTGTTTTATAGAGAAATAAAGATGAATTAAAAAAATAAGTTCTGCAATAAAAGTACGCTTAGCGCAGTGGACTGGACAAATCTGTTTGTATTTGATGTTTTAATGATAAACAGTGAATATAGTATAATATAGAATATAGTATCACCATCAATTAACACGTAACTACAAGTTAGTTACTCTTTTCTATAGTACACGCGGGCGAAGCCGCAACGGGACTGCTAGTATACAAATATAATGCACGTTAAATAGTTTCGTCAAAATAAAGAACAGTCGTAACTCACTGCAACGCATTTCAAGTGCAGGTAGGAAGGCCCTATTGCCTTGCTATTTAGTTTTGCAGTGGTTTCGAAAATAATTTTTTTAAAACACAAATTAATACATATAACAAAAATTCATTCTTACAGTTTTACAACTTATATATCATAGTTCGTATCTGAATTTTTCTGTTGTGATACACAAAACGGATTTTTAGATTTTTGCCCCTGAAGAATCACATACTTTGTGGTTAAAATAAGCCGAAATAAAACAAAATATTTTTTTTTGTTAGCAAACGGTACATTATTTTTAAAAACGCTCCGGCAAAATTGTGTATCGTATGACTGTAAACAGTCTCAAATTTTTTCAAAACATTTTGTTAATAATATTCGAGTTATTTTCATTTGTTTGAAATAAATGAAAGATCATGTCCTTAACAGACGTTTGGACTGCGTTACAACGAGTTTGAAGCGCTCGCGTACAGCCCAAACTATTTGAAGTGCCCCTATGTGTTTTCCTAAGATAAATAAAACATTATACAAAATTGCGGGGTAGTATTTTCAATATACCACCCACCTTATAAACATTTCATGCCTTTTTAACATTGTTTCAAAACGGCTACATATCACACACACACACACACACACATCAGTGAACTACTACTCATTACACCTGACAAATTAAGCCACACATATGCGCAATATTCGTTAATGAAAATGTACTTCAACAAATCGCTTAACTACTGAGCCTGAGCGGCGTGACGGTTGGTAATTCTGTCTCCCCCCTTCCTTCCGACAAGAAACTTTCGAATCTTGTACGTCTTATCGGTATATTTTAAGTTAGATTCTCATCGACAAATAAGATTAAAGTACAGTAGTGGAAGTACAAACAAAGCAATTAGCTTGTGACTGTACCCTCTGTGACGTCAAAGAGCGAATATTCAGCCTTGATCTCAGACTGCAGCGACCGGAAACGGCCGACCTTCGGCGTCTTTTCTCATCGTGTACTTTCAGCTTGTGGTAGGCATCCCGAAATAGAAGCGACAAATCTTAAGGGTTCTGTGGACCCTACCTCAAAACTTCAAAAACACATAACAATTCGCAATCGTTTATTAACTAAAGTATTAATGATACACAATTTATTTTTTTTACCATACGAGAATAAAGATGGTTTGTTTTATATATAAGTTTAAATTTCATATTCCGCGATGTTGAGTATTTTAAAAAAATGTTTCAAAACACAAAA
>PNEQ01084946.1:0-70883 GCA_003012365.1 Medauroidea extradentata
GTCGATGAGTATTTGAGTGGATCTATGACAGTGTAGATACTTATTTAAGATATTTATTCTGGGTTAAGATTCTGTTTCTTCTCTTGTTTTTTTTCTTTTCTTTTACATGTGGAGACTATGAAGTATGCTGACGTGAGCCTACGTCCGAGCCTGGACCGACAAGAAATGTTTGAATTTCGCTCTTTTAGTGTATAATTTTAAATGTATAACTTAAGTAATTTATTCATTTGTTTGTATATTGTAAATATGACTTGTCCGATATCTTTGTGCAAAAATGTACACAAAAAAGATCTAAGGATGCAATAAACTAAATCTAAAATATAAATCTAAATTTAAGGGGAAAACTGTGTTCAAATTTTGCAATGAACATTGAGTGAAAAGTGTTGAATTTTGTATTCGTATCAGAGCAATTATAAAAATCAGACCAATTTTCATTCTCTAAAATGGATCTAAATGTCTTTATGGAATTTTCATTAATTATCCTTATATGTTTAAATGTTTTCGGACTTCCTGCAATTTTCCTATTTAGGTGGAGGTTGTTGACGGTAATTATTTGAGCATCATGGTCTGACAGCGCATTTATAAATGGTTGGATGTTATAATGGCCTATATTTTGAGATTCAATAAAAATATTGTCTATTGCAGTTGCAGAGTTGTTTTGTATTCTTGTGGGAAAACTAACTGTAGGAATTAGGTTAAAAGTATGTAGTAATGATGATAAGCATTGCTTATGTGCACCTTCAATTAAATAATTTATGTTAAAGTCTCCACTGATTATAATTTCTTTATTTTGATTGGAGAATTGCAGAAGGATCTTCTCTAGGCAGTTAATAAAATGTACAAAATTTCCAGAAGGAAACCTATAAATTGATAAGATTAAAATTTTTGTGTTGGATACTGGTATCAACATGCCAGCACATTCAAAATATTTTTCAGAGCAAATGTCAATGTCGACATGTTCAAAATTGATTATGGTTTTTGTAAAAATGCATACACTACCACCTGTTGTCTGTTTTCTAGAATAAAAGGACGTAAGGTTGTAGCCTGGTTGGTCTTTATTATATTCTATATATATCTGTGGCCTTTAAAATCAGCAATACGAACAGTTTGTTTTTGATGCACAAAACAAGGAAATTTGTGTACAGATAGCCAGTCAAGCGAAGCAACATTTGCTTTGTCTATACAACCAAGTTTGCGTAGAGAAATAAATTCATTATGCCAGTGCCGTTATTTCCAAGTCTTTTCCCAAAGGTTACAGATCCGTTGTGGTTTAACGTTGACAAACCGTGTGATGACGGGACTGAAATTTCACTTGTTGAACAAGATCATCAAGCTTGGGTACGTAGAAAGAATACAGAAAGGACCTGTCAACACTGCAGAAAGCAATAATTGTAATAGGCACATATTAGAACAGGTGTCATGCAGCGAACACTTGTTTGCAAAAAATATTACTTTTGACAAGTACGCACCCGCCTTGCATCTCGGTAATTAATCCAATCGAGAAAAAGTGTCTTGCTGAATTAACAGCTGATAGCAGTTAGATAGTGAGATTCACTAAAAAGAGGGTAAAGAGCAAGCGGACATACAGATGGCGTGGGCAGGAGATAGAGGCAACAGAATATAAGTACTTAGGGGTGGTGTTGCAGGAAGACCTTGGGTGGAAGGGACAGGTGGGGAGAGTGGTTTATAAGGGAAGAAGGGCCCTGGGAATGCGGGAAAGAGTTCTGAATGGGGTCAGTGGTGGAGTGAAGGGGAAGGCATACACGTGAATGGTATTCTCAATGCTGGAATATGCAGCGGCGGAATGGGATCCTTACAAGGAAGGGGAGGTGCAGGAGCTGGAAAAGGTTCAGAGGAGAGCGGAGCGACTAGATAAGTGAAGGGCTGGTGGCGAAGGCAAGACAGGAGGGTGAGTATGAAGGAAACTTCAGGCCATCAGTGATGATGAAGGAAATGGGTTGGAGCACTTTGAAGGACAGGCGAAGGGTGGAGAGGCTTGTTAGATTGTTCAGAGGGGTAAAGGGAGAGGGTGGATGGGGAAGTTAGGTTCCCATTTAATCAAGAGTGATTACAGAGGGAGAGGGGTGGACAGTCGATGATGGTGAGTTCAGTGAGGGAGTGGAATGTACTGAGGGAGAAGCTGGTAAAGGTTGAGAGGGTTGGGTTGTTCAGAAGAGGTCTAGAGGGAGAGTGAGACAAAGCTTGATACCGGGCGAGGGCTCAACTGCAAGATATTCATATTATTATTAGAAGCGACAGTCACTGAGTGATGTTTACAAAGAATATTATATAGAGACTGTCGGAGGAAAACAAACCCAAATGTGTGCAATCCCTGTTTTCATATCCATCTAGAAACACTTGTGTTAAGTCCATCATTTTTTTTTTCAACATACAATTGCTGTCATACATGTAGTTGCATACTGTAACATCCTTCTACAAGAACTGAATCATTTCTTGCAGTTTTCAGCAATGATGTTTCTGAAAGGTCACAATCACAGATATATTTATAAATAATGTATTTGTAAATAATCTTAATGTATAAAATGAAGTGTCCTGGCACACTCACTCACTAATCAACGCACAGCCCAAACCGCTGGACCTAGAATCATAAGACTTTTAGGGCGGCTTCCCCTTGGCCCGTAGGCACCCACTAAGATTAGATTTTTCGAAATTTGATAATTAAGGGAGCAAAAATGGGTGAAATGTGTTTCCAAAGAATCCCTGATATCTCATTAACTGAGAAAGCTATCATATTTTTTTTACTTCATAATATTGCCCAAAGAAATGCATATTTGTGAATTTTTCGATTTTGCGAATTTCGAAAATTTAGGGGGTGAAAAGCTGTAAAATGTGTTTTTCATTAATTCGACATTTCTCCTAAACTATTTCAGATAGTGAGGTGATTTTTTTCTTTAAAATGATGCGTAAGTAAATATCTAAAAAGTATTTTTAGAATTTTTCGAAATTCGTCCTTGAAAGCTCTTAAAAACATAGAACGTGTTTTTAATTAATCCCACTTTTATCTCCTAAACAAGTAGAAATATTGAAATGGTTTTTGCTTTAAAATAAATCTTATGTAAGTTAAATATAAAAAAGTAATTTCAGGATTTTTCGAAATTCATCCTTGAAAGCTGTTAGGCTACCTAATGTGTTTTCAAATATTCATCTGTACCGCTTATACCCGTTGAGATATCGAGATGATTTTTTTGATAAGAATTAAGCTTATGTAAATATCTACAAATCAATTTCACAATATTATAAAATTCGAAAATTAAGGATGAGAAAAGCAGTAAAATGTTACGGTCTCCTGAAAAAGAGAATGATCTCAAAGAAATAATTCAATGTTGTTTTTTTTTTTTGCCAACCTAGTCATAAATGAAACCTCTTTGGACTGTAGCCTATACATACGAAAGAATTATCACGGCCTGCCTATCAGCATTCACTCAGGTATTGTATAAAGTTTGTGGTATGGGAGGGGTGGGGTTACGGGTTCGTATCCCGTGCAAGACTTTGCGATTGGAATTACTATGACATCATACGAGCATATTGTGCGCACTCTTTACACTGAGCTAAGACAATTTATAGTTCACTGTTATTGAGTACGCAAGCTGTTAAATGCCTTCATCACATATATTATCCAGAGTTACTGTTTACATTAGGCCTACATAATTTCATGCAGGCAAAGCCGCAGCCGGGCAGCTAGTAAATAAGTAAACCATAAATCAATGTTACGAAAGTTGCACATAGGCCTGTACAATTCTTATAAAATAACTATCCTCATCAAATTGAGGTTACAATGTCATGGAATCAAAATTGTAGGGTTGTTAGAGTGCGATTCTATCCTTCAGTCTCTGAAATTTAATGGTTTGTTTAGTTTTCATTACCGGTAATAATTTTTTAAGTTTCTGTGGTTAGTCTGCTATGTTGCTAATCAATATTTTACTTATTGCATAATCATACATTGGTCTGAATTTACCATGCCGTCTATAAGTGTCATGCCCTGGTCCATACATAATGCAACACGTACTGCAACACAAGTATTATTAGATTTTGCGTAGTAAGCAGTCTGTAGGATCTATGTATTTTTTTACATTTGTAAAGTGTTTATGCTATGTTTAAATAATTAGTAAAACTTAAAAACTGGTTGATGTGACATCAACTGACTAAGAAAATTAGATATGGTTTCTCAAAAACGTATCTGTATTACTTAGGCCTACGTACTCTACGTTAAAAATTAGGTTTGTGCAAATTCTCTAGACATGATGAATGGTAAAAAAAATCACAAATGTATTGATAACATATGCAACATTATGTTTCATTAACTGAATAGGCCTACTTGTGGTGAGAATAATTAAGTTCTTGTGATAATTGTTTTCCTGTTTATTTTCAGGTTAGCAGTGTCACTCATGAAGATAGTGATGTTATTCCAATTGGGAAAGCTGCGTCTGAGGTTAGTCAAGACGTGTGTAACTGATACTTATTGCATATTATTAAAAATCGTAATGCACAATAAGTTTTTATTTTTCAAGCCTGTGAATGGACACGGAACAATTACTTGTACTGGTATTATAAAATTTTTAACCATAATGTAGGCCTGTGAAGATAGATCACATGTGTGACTTGTTTGTCAAGTCATGGAAATTTCAAAATGCTTGCATGAGATCAATTTTGTTACTTCTTTTGCCTCCACATAGTTTCTGTGCAACTTATTTTTAACACACAAAAAATTAGATACATGTATCTTTACAAGGCTAGAATAAAACTTTTTTTTATTTATGTACAGGACTTTAGTGAATTTTGTATTTCTAAAGAACTGTGCAGCTTTAAATACATAGCAGTGCTTATTGTATATACATTTCTAAATGTAGAGGTACTGTAATTTGAAAACTATATTTCTTTGTTCATCGTGAAGAAGGTCCACATTGGATCAATTAAAAAATATTTAAGCTCTTTATACTCGTAAGTGCCCCACATACCTGGGGATATTTTGTGTATTGATTGTGAAGGAGCAATAAGTAGGTAGGCCAACAATAATTATGCACATTCTTAGTGCTCTATCACTCCAATTCACAAAGCCATGTAACTATCTCACAGTGTTATCATTGTACTGTTGAAACTGTGGGACTTCAAGCATGATCCTATAATTATATTGGTAGAAAATCTGTACTAGCCTACTATTATATAAAATTGTCAATGGACGACTTGAAAGGAGTTTTGTAGAATATGAATCTGTCTGTGGAGTTGCTGCAGTCTTGTGGAAAACAAGCCACACTTAAAGGAATGATTGTGACAAAAATTTGTGGTTTTAGTTATGTTGGTTTCTTCAATAGTAGATTCAATAAAATTAGTATTTCTTAACAATTCTGATGGTATTTAATTTCATATTTTAAAACATTCATCAGAGAGTTTTAATGTTGATTTAAAGATTTTGGAGGGAGGGATGAGGACCCATGTGACCACCTCACCCCTTCCACTTTGCAACCTGATCATCTAGTTCAACGATTGGAGCATACTATTTTGGTGTTGTGACAAGTGTGCTTAAATACACGTGTACTCCACTTGATGTCTTTAGGCCTATATATTCAATGTAAACTGTTTTGTATGTTAACAGCATGTAGAAGAGGAGGAAGAAGATGATGAAGAGGAAGATGACAACGATGATGATTCAGATAGTCATGATGATGAAGAAGATGAGGAACTGGATATGGAAGTGACTTATGAAAGAGAATCACCAGTGGATGTGGGTATGCAACTGAGTTCTGGATCTGGACATGGTGTACGATGAATAATTGTTACTTAAATGTACCTGTTATATGGAGGATGCTGTAAATAAGTAACATAAGCATTCATTTATTTTGTGCAGGGGTATCATTTAGGGGGGCAGGGAGGGCAAATACCCCTCCCCCCTGGATTTAGAATTTTAAGTGTGTAAAATATATTTTTTTGTATTTTATTATTTAAATAATGCTAACTTAAGCACATATAACTGAAGCTTTATTATTAATGTTTCTAATTTATACATGCTTAATTAATAAAAAAAGATGCAACAAGGTTACTGTCGCCAAAAAAATCTTCCCCTCCCCTCCCCCCATCCCCAGAGAAACCTGAAATGATTTTGTGATAAATTATATTGCAGTTATTTATCTTAGATAGTAGTGAAGAAAATCACTTTATTTCATTATAACTATAAAATGTTTTTATTAGCAGAAGGAAGATAATATTAAATTTTTATGTGATTGAAAATAAATTGTTTGTGTTTTGATATTGAAGCTATCCCATAAACTATAACAACTTACATAGAAATTTTCGAGTAAACAACAATTGTTTGAATGAAACTCCATCAATGACCTGTTGGGTGGTATGACAAGGCAAAGTTGATGTGCTTCTGCTGTTGTCAGTTTACCTTTTTATTTATTTAATAAAGATATCCTGACCGTAATCTCATTTCGGGAAAAATATTTCCAATTTGCCTCACTATGGCATGGTTCATGCTTTCCAGCTTACAATTTAAACAATATCACATTTGTCAGAATTTTAGTACAATTGTACCAGTACTGAATCCAGACCATTTTGTAAGGGGGCAAAGATGGTTTATGCAGCCCCCCCCCCTCCTTATTTTTTCCTCAAATTTTACAGCAAGACAAGTACAATATTGGGTTAAAAAAGTATGTAGTTAATACTGCTGTAATATTAATTTAGTTTTAGTAATTTACAGATTGAATTTTCTGTATTTAAAAATTTTGCTATGAAACTAAACTCGTCATTCCAAGTGAAATTGCAAGTGTTAACATGCTGTACATATAAACATTATACCTACACACTACAATACAACACACAAGCCAAAAATTTATTACACTTTCATTATTAAATTAATAAGGTTCTTCTACTTGGATATTATTTTTCTTTCGTAACATTCTCAAACTGGGTGGGGTCAGCTTAGTCACCCCTTTGATATGCCACCCGGGACACATCCCCCTAATGACCCCCTATAGATCTGGCACTGTATAGTACATGTCATAATTAGTTGTTAATGTACGATGTAATATTGTCAAACATAATATAAAGATAGAGAGAATATGTTACAATTGTCTGTAAATATTTCTTGATTGTATGACGTGCATATAAATTACAGAAAAGAATAGGATCATAAACATAAAATATTTTGATCTTAATTAAGAGGAGTCTTTGCCGGTGTTGAATTTCCACCTTTGACACGTGGGGACTAGCGTAGCGGTAAGAGCCAGTGTCCCACGCTTGACAAGAAGTATATCGCCTCTATTCGCAGCACACCCAACTGACGTGCAAGGTTTTCCTTGCAGTCTTTTTCCTACAGGACTTTAAACAGTGACCACAACATTATATTTTTTAATAGTATGAAGTAAAGACAGACGCATGTCTTTCGCTGTGCACTTTACGAATTTTGGTAATATTTTCAAAGTTACAGCAGTCTAAAAAAAATAAATACTGTATATATATTTTTAGCCATTTTGAGAAGCCTGAAAATCATGCTTCTAACAAGCGTGAAGAATTTTTGAAAACATAGAAGCATAGTTTCGAGTATGTGTTCCTTTCGTAGACAAACATACGTTAATATGAATAATTTAAGCGGTTTTGCATAATAAAGAATACACGTAACATACTGTTACTCTGTCCATGCACTAGTTGAGGACTCCTCTTAAGGATGTTAGCAGTATCGTAATATAGCATCACTGATTACACTATAATAGACTTGGTGCAATTTTTCTTTTCACATGTAAATGAAATAATTTTACACCCCTGCAAACATGGATAAGGACAGACGTTTAGCAGTGTTCGTTTTAATACAGCACCACTAATTACACTAAAATTAACTTGGCACATTATTTTTTGTGCGGTACTAACACTTGATCTTATTTGTCGTGCTTTATTTTGTGACGTACTAATCATACGCTCATTTTTTTCTCGTACCTTCAACCAACTTTTGCAACAGACATGTTGTCTTTTATTAAATGTAGCATTTTCATATTGTCAGTCAAACTGAGAACTTTGCACGATTTCTGTTTGGTTTAGTGGTTTAGAAGGATTACTACAGTCTTTCTTTTTAGCAGACATTACGCTGCAGGCCACGGAATCGTGTATAGTTGCACACAGTACATGCACTTCAAGGCCGTGCCCCACGCCCTACGTGCAGGCGGTAAGCGGGCAAACAAGACAGTGTAATTAAATACACGTGTGAGTTCTGTGTGGAAGCGTGCGGCGAGCAATAAGATGTGTACGAGTAAGTACCGCCACCGCCCATGCATTCGACACAGCATCGCTTCTTTACCGCTACCACCAGCACCGCCCGCTTGTTATCACACTTAAAGGTCGCACCTAGGCCCTAGCACATTGCATAACAAAGCAGGCAACAGTGGCTGACAACATGAGACTAGCTGCTCTCGTGCACGGCGAGTGAAAGCGCTAGTAGTTTGTGATGCACACTGCATAGCGTGCACGAAAATACAAATTCGTAAAAATTTCATGTTAATGTACAAAAAATTTTTCTCTTATTCCAACCTCGGTTGGTGAAAACTGCGGATACGAAGTCCACGGATAAGACGGGCCGACTGTATTAGTGATATTTTATGTAGCCTGTGGCAAATCATTATGAGCTTTAATTGCTCTATATTGTAGACTATTCAATCCATAATTTTTAGTATTAACTCTGTTAAAATTAACTGCTGTACCTATGAGTGTGTTATGCTTACGAATTTGATCATTTATTCTTACTTGCATTACATCTGCATTATGCAAGAAATTATTCAGAATTCAATAACCATATGTTATTATAAAGATATTTGTATGGTTTTTTTAAGGGGCAGTATTTCAGCTTCTCTATACATTTTAACTCGAGATGTAGTATAAGAGAATCCATGTAACATGCTTATTATTTTAGGCCTATTTTGGATTGTACTGGTTTTGCCTTACCTGCAGACTTCGTATCCACAGTTTTCACCAACCACTGTTGTAAATCGAGGTGGAAACACAAATTTCTTAAGAATTTGTATTTTTGCGCACACTGCACACAGTTTTCTGCACAAACTACTAGCAAGCTACTCGCCATGCACAAGAGCAGCTAATCCCGTGTTGTCAGCCACTGTATCTGCATTGTTACGCAGTGTTCTAGGTGCGTGCTGTAAACTGTGATAAGCGGGCGGTGCTGGCAGGAGTGACAAGGAAGCAATACAGTGTTGAATGTGAGTGCAGCTGGTGGCCCGGGCGGCAGCAGTACTTCACTCACATCCTTCTTACTTGTCGCTCGCTAGCCACTCGCTTCCAAAACAGCAGGATTTGATATCTCCCACGTCGCCTGCCTGCAAACCACTTCCTCACAGAACGCACACTTATATTTAATTACATTGCCTTGTTTGTCCACTTGCCGCCCGCCCATTTCAACCACGAGCATGTAGGACACAGCCTTGAAGTACATGTACTGTGTGCAGTTATATATGATTCCGTAACCTAAAAAGAAGTAGTGATTATTCTAAACCAAAGAAAGATTGTAAATTTCTTAGTTTAACTGACAGTAAAAATGCTATATTTATTGAAAGAAAACACATCTGTTGCAAAAGTTTGCTGCAGGTACAAAAAAAAGAGAGTATCATTCATACGTTGTGAAATAAAGCACGAGACATAAGATCAAGTGTTAGTACTGCACCGAAAACAGCAAAAAATATTGTGCCATGTTAATTTTAGTGTAATCAGTATTAAAAGGAAAACCACTAAAGCTTGGTCCCTGTCCATGTTTACAGTAGTGTAAAATTTTTCATTCATATGTATGAAAAAAATCGCACCAAGTCTATTATAGTTTAATCAGTGATGTATTAAAAACTAAACTGCAAACATCCCTAATTATGGTCAAAATATTTTTTGTTTATATTAATAATCCTGTTATTTTCTGTAATTTATATCCATGTCATACAACTAAGAAGTGTTTATAGACAATTGCAAAATATTCACACCTACATAGTCATAGTTGTGCTTATTCCATTGTTATTTCGTGTATTTAGTTGACAAAGGTAATGTAAGTATTACATGTGAGAAATAAAGTGTTATCAAATGTCATTCTATCAACGCCTGTGGAGACACTCCCTCTCGGCCCAGCGCACGTCCTTGGCAGTGAAGGATGGAGGGATAGTGTGGTGTATCATGTCGGGCAGTGTTGCGATGTCAGAAGTGGCCGATCTGGCTCGCCACGCACTGTGGCCAATTCACAGCGTCCGTGCAGTGTGTCTACCACTGTATCAAACATGCGCCGCATTGCACACGTTACGTGTAATTTTTACGAGATTTAAATGTTGTTGGACTCTTTATGAATGTTTTGAAGATCTGTACCCTGCACAAATATAAAAGTATTTGAGGTTATGGGTTTAAAATGTTTTTTTTTTTTTTAATTGCTTATGGTGATTTATGTAAGTTATTAAGGTGTTTTCAATATAAATGGTTTTCGTTATCCACAGATTTCCTGGAAGGAAGTACCGCGGATAAGGTGGGCTGACTGTAAATAATTGCTTGAGATTTGCCTGAGCCCAACAACTCCAAATAATATTAGCATATTTCAGATGACTGTAAACCGGTGCATAATAAATATTATTTCAACATTTATAATCCAGTACCGACTTTTCAAAGTCTATTTAGTACTGCAATCCCTTAAAGCCAGTTTTCTTCTTAAATAGGTCAAATGTAATTACCATAAAAGGTTTGAGTTTAAATACATACCAAGGTATTTGACTTATTCTACTCAGTTGATTAATA
Source organism: Medauroidea extradentata (assembly GCA_003012365.1). Classification (NCBI taxonomy): domain Eukaryota; kingdom Metazoa; phylum Arthropoda; class Insecta; order Phasmatodea; family Phasmatidae; genus Medauroidea; species Medauroidea extradentata. Next base: position 10,774 of record PNEQ01084946.1, read on the forward strand.
TGTTATCTTCTACTATTTATATTTCAGAACCAAAGATTTTATTGGTTTTCCTATTGAAAAAAATATAGTTTGTTTTCATTCATACATAAATAAGAAACTGTGCAATATTAAGAACAAATTTTGCTTATAAATTTTATGTGAATGAAGCTTTTTAAAGTGTTTGTTTGGATTTTGTTAAATCATCCCTATAACATTAATAAACTCAGCAGAGGGGTTATTGTAATTGTTCGAAAAGGGGTTTTTATCTCTTGATGGCATCTCAAATCTTCCTTTACTAATTATCACGTGCTTTGTTTTTTATGTAATTAACATGGCATACATTTATTTACGTGTTTCATAACTTTGTTCAGGCACATCTTAAGCCCACAGGCCTAGTTTATAACAAAATTAACTGTGCACTGTATGCCACTGTTTTAGAATGGACAAGCACAAAATAAATACTTAAAATGAAACATTTAGTGTTTATAATTAAAGGAGGTAATATGTGTTTACTTCACGTATACATATAATGTTTGTCGATATATTACTTGTGTAAGTATAACAATAAGGCAGTGTTTATTTTTACACAGCAAAAAAATATAAATTGGTTAAAATTGAGCAGGACTTTCAGAACTGCTCTCTTTATCCTGAACTGCATTTACTCATCTGTAAAATTTGGATATAGCAGTGCAGTGCACTTAGATCGTACTTACAGGTAGATTGTTCTTATTCAAACTTGCATTAATTTTGTTATGGTATTCTTATAGATGGTGGCAAAACAAAGCCTCGTTTGTAGAACTACACATTGTAATATGATTATGTGATACTAACTGAAAAACTGAGCAAATACGTAATGTTAAGATAGTACAACAAACCTGTGTCAGCCAATAGATGCAACACAATTCATTTTAATGTATCAGCATTCAAGCAACCTTCTAAATTTGCAAAGTGTAACCAGTAGTTGATTGTGGGTAAGCTATGACTATCTTTGAAGGATTTCTGCAGTGAGTTGATAGGTTAGTTGTTTAGTTTGTAAACTATGGTATTACATCTGATGAAGGATGAATTCATAGTTGGGGGAGGGGCGGCAAGTGGTTAATCTCTCCTTCCCTCCTCAGAGAATGCAAAAAGAATAGAAATATGTGTATTCCACTTAAATTATATTTTGTGTAACTTTTTACTCAGTGATTTGCAAAAAGTACGTTCATTACAAAAAGGTGAACCCGGGTTAGAATGTAGGTATGATTTTTAAAATTCCTTTCCTCCTAAAACACATTGTTGGATCTGTGCCTGTGTCTAAACATTCGAAGGTCTGTCTCCGAGCCCCAGTTTCACTAATATGATGCACGTTTATTTGCTGGAATCATTTTGCCAAATGAAACTGTCTGTTTTTATACCAGTTGCGTGATCTGATGCTAACACCTATATGAAACCTCTTGTGAGCTTATCCATTTGGGAGAATTTATGAACAATGCACCTCTCTCTGTCGTCAGGTACAGAATCTGCCAAACCTACTTCTTACAACCATGGCATTAAAGTGCTCTGTATGTATATCTGTATTATTACGTTCCCGAGAGGCCAACAGGGAAGTACCTAGGCTGTCCTTTATCCAGGACAAGAACTGTAATTTCCCCCCCTCCCCCTCTTATAATTATTTCTGAGTAAATATTTTCTGTACTACCGTAAACTGAGTATACTTTGCACCAGCATGTGTAACTTTGCACCACCAAAAAATATATTTTATATGCTGATAGTTGAACGACAAGCACCGGTAATTGTATCAATGGTATTAAATTAGAATTTTTAAATACCCACGTAACTGGCTTACATTATCTACTCTGGAAGTTTCATATAACGTAGCCTACTTCTTTTAGAATGTCATGATGTGACATTGGCAACATTATATGCACACTGTTTAGTTGTATTATATAATTGTTGACTAGGGAAAAGTTCAATTGGCAAGTTTTACATCTATTTATTTATATTTTTCAGAAAATTATGTTTTCTGCTCATCATAATTGTGCTAAGAACTTTGCAGTTTGTTCATTTATTTTAGTTTGGTTTAAATCAAAATTTTTTGAGCATTTGGATTTCCCAGCATTATGTAAGAAATAGGCTTTTTATGGCATAGTGAGCACTTTTTGAGACCTGCTAAAATTTTTGTTCCTGTATTTTTAGTTTGTTTCTGCCACTTGTCAAAATAAACACTGTCGTATTATTTGTAAGCGTACTGTAGATACAAATTTCATACAACATAACCCATTTATTAGTGTATAATGCATGTAAGGGCATCTTTAACAACATGCTTACTTTACCATAAATAGCATGTGCAAACGTTTTATTTATATTTCCATTTAGCCTTGTATTAACAATGAATATACTAGTCGTATTGAAAGTTTCATAGTCGTGAAGTGTTAGGGCCGTGGTTGTCGCAGTGGGTAGAGCACTCCCACTAAGGTGATCTTGGTTTGATTCTCTGCGAGTTCGGTCCACGGATTTTCACTTGGGAATGGTTACGGACGATGCTGCTGGTCGGCGATTTTCCCCCGCATCTTCATTCTGGCGCTGCTCCATTCTGACATCATGTCACCACTCAGCAGTGCTAATGACCTAGGTGTTAAGTGCTGATCAATACTATTACACTTCCATGAAGTGTTGAGACCACTTGTTTTTCGCCACGGTTATCTGCTGGGTTCGATTTCCAGTAGTCACTCACAATTTTCGCATGAACAAAATGTGTGGATGTTGTTGGTTGACAGGTTTCCTCGGAGAGCTTAATTGTAACACAGTATTACCAAAATTTCAGTGATTATGAAATGCAGTGGCCAGCACCATTTTTCTTAATTACGTATTGAATTTCTAAATATTCTCTGCATTTTTCCTTATTAAGCTTTATTTTCATGTTACACATACTAGCGTAATTTTCTCTGGGGGCAGCAATGTTTGATCTGGGTGGAGGACTTGATAAATTTCATAAAATAATTAAATTTCCTAGTTTGGTACAATTATCGTCAAAGCCAGGAGTTCACAATTTCATAATTAATATTTATATTTAATGTATCTAAGACTTAGTATCCCTACACTATGTCCAGTTTATTGAGTCTTACAAAATGCAGTCCTCAAATTACATCAGCCATTTAACACCTAGAATATCTCATTCTAGGTTTCCTCATCAATTACAGCAGTAGTCTTACGAACATGTGTTTAATAACCTGCTTGTCCCACACATGCAAATACACCTGCTGCACACACTGATCGCTGTATTGCCGTTACGTTGCTCCCGCACCGCTCATTGTCGCTGACGCCGTGTCATATTGTCACCACTAGCTGCCGTTACCATTGCTTCCCCGACACTACCCGCGTGCAGGCAAAGCGCCAAACAATCACTGCCCGCTAGTCTGCCGAGAGCTCTAGTATGTATACCCTCCAGCATCACTTCCAGATCATTCGATGACTGGGATCAATCACAAAGGTTCCAGGTGTTATACCTCGTTCACTCCAACTTGTGTTCTGAAGTAAACAAATGTCATTGTATAATTGTACCGAGCCAGTTTCTAATTGGCCAAATTGGTACCACGCACTGACGTACTATTTCCAACTGGCAAAACCTTGTACAGTTAGTATAAACAACGCACCGGTTAAAATACAACATTGCGTGAATATTTAATACGTGTTATCAACATGCAAAAATAAAAATTATACAATATATATATATTTATTTATTTAATGTACCGTACGATTACAGTACATTTCAGTACTCATTTGAAGTTATAAAGTATTGGCAAGTGATGTACATTTTTTAAGTGCTGGTGCTGACGTAAAGGAAATTTGGTGCGGCATTATGTGCGGGAGAAGTCAGCAAAATGAGTTGTGAGAAAAACTTACTTTAAATCCTCTTGAATTACTTTGTATTTATTTTTGAAAATCTAATTTTTTTTGGCCACTAAACATGACCTCTTATTAAAAAGAAAATTAACGTACTTTTTATTTATAACTTACCGTCATAAGGGCCCCAATTGTTTGTGGAAAAGATTGCTGCAGCAGTTTGTTTCAATGTCTCGTGTGCACAGATGCAGGTCTGCTTCGTGGTCAGCGATTGGCTGTTTTTACCTGTTTTACTGCAAATCACGGACGTGTGGTATCGCAGTAACCTTATTCTGATTGGTGCAGTCAAATGATAAATGTCTTTCCACAAAGACAAGCTGCCAATAACAATGAAGCAGAGCTGCACGAGAGGCACTGAAACAAACTGCTACAGGAATATTTTCACCAATAATTAGCGTCCCTTTCTGACACATCCATTTCAAAAACTATGCGACACAATTTCACTTATTTATCTCCAACAACTTCACCATAACGTAACCTTTGAAGTCTATTGAACATTGCAAACATCAGCGACACGTAATGGCGGAACAAAATAGAACAAGGAATTTTTGGTGTGAACGAAATGAAACAAAAACATGGATGTGTTGTAGGGAAAATAGAATCATGAAAAAAAAAAAAAACATTGGTAGTAGGTCTAATATAGATGTTATAAGCATTTATCTCCAAAAATTCTCTCTGTGGGAAAGTTGATTACATTTCCTACAAGAATGTTCCTATTTGTTGTTGTATCTGTAATAGTTAAAGAATTACATGCGCGTCAGTGTTGTTGATTGAAAAAATATCCCCACTGATTTCATTTATCTTCTTGAACGTTCGTTTGGAACAAATGGCTTCGGAAAAGAAGTTGCAAGTAGTACCTAAGTTGCCCTTTAAAATTGTAAACGCAATATTTCATTGTTAAGTGATCGAAAATTAGAAAAATCTTAAGACAATTTTGTGAAAATCCCCAAACATATCGGGGGACACGGTGGCCGACCAGACCATTCGCCTCCCACCAAGGTGATCCGGGTTTGATTCCCGGCGGGGTCGGCCCCCTGATTTTCACACGTGGAAATCGGGCCGGACGATTCCGTTGGTCGGCAGGTTTTCTCGGGGATCTCCTGTTTCCCCCGCTCCTTCATTCCGGCGCTGGTCCATACTCACATCATGTCACCCCTCACCAGTGCTGAATACCTCGATGTTAAGCACCGACCAAAATATCTCAATTCCCCCCCCCCCCCCCCCCCCCCAAATATATCACAAAAAATCGAGCATTGTATTGTGTCATGATGTAATGGTTATTCGTGTTTCAGGATTGATTATAAAAACTTGGAATTTAAGGGGATGGTTAGTAATGATCTCGGGTTGCTTTGCGCTGGAAATTCGAGATACGTGGGACAGAATTTAACATGACAATAAATAAAGGGAGTACCCAAAGGCTGTAATCTAAGAGTAATTTACATATTTTACTAGCAGTGCACCCGTTGCTTTGATTGTGTGTGTTACTCATAGCAGATCATATTTGTTTTAATTGAAAAACATTTTTGTACGCCAGATTGGTGGTTCAGTCATCAAGTGTTAGAAAGACCAAGCTTCTAATTGAGCCAACTCTGCAGCTGACGCTGTCGAGGATAGTGGATTGCATAATCCATTTTCATCACTTTTGAAAGACTTCATCCAAATTGCACTAATTTCATCTGCCTCGCAGTTTTTGTGTGTCAGAATTACACATTTGTACAGCCTTTAACGGAATTTGAGCCAAGAACCTCCGAAACAATAGACCAGAGCTAGAAACAGCTGCGCCACATTTCTTTGAAATTATTCATGAAAACTAATTTTAAAAAGTAATATATTAATTTCCTAGGTTCATAAAGATTGTATGACACGTCTCGATAGAACTGTAGAAAGAAACACCTGTATAATTTATTTCTCGCTGGTCGCACTTGCTTTTCGAATCGTCTGCCTTGAAAGTTTACAAATCGTACTTGCTTTTCGGATCTGCTGCCTCGAAAGTTTACAAACTAAGTTTTCTTCGTAATAATTAAGTTATCTTGTAAATTAATAAACTTGTTTAACTGTTTTATAGACTTACTTAAGCATCATTCTGACGCGAATAACACTTTGGCTGATAGAAAACAAATTTTTTGTATTTTCACCCTTCTCACCACTTAAAGTGTCGAATTTCTAAAAATCTTAATTTAACATCTTAAATATTTGTATACGTAACCAGGTAAAGTAAAAATCATGACTATAGCCTGTTCAGTCTAAGTAAAATTGATCATTCATTAAAAAAACACGTCACTCCTGTACAGCACTGAGAGTTAGAATTTTGAAAAATCTTAAAACCATTTTTGCGGCCTCTTACCTAATCATCATCCCGAAGCAAAAATAAACTTAATATTTTGACGGGTTTTATTTACATCGAGGATTTATCTAAAACACATTCCAGGTTTTTTCACTTCCTAAGAGACTGAATTTCTAAAAACCCTTGAATCACATTTTAGACTACTATACTGTTGTCTCTTAGACGTGAAAATCACGACAATAGCCCGGCTGGGTTCAAGATCTATCGACGATTAATTGAAAACACATTTCATCACTTTTTACCTCCTTAGGTGAGGAATATCTAAAATTCTTGAAATTGATTTTCAAGTACTTCAATATGCATCAGTCTTAAACAAAACTCACGTCAATGTATCAATGGGGCCGATATATAGATTGTGAATCAAAAACACATTTTACTCCTTTTTTTTTCCCTCATTGGGGCCATATTCGGAAAATATACTTGAATGATATTTTGGATATTTACATATGCGTTATTCTAAAGCAAAGAACAGTTCGATGTCTCAATTGGTTCGATATCAGAGGCGTAGGAACTAATATTTTCCAGGGGAGGGGGCATACAGAGGGTGCTAGCATGACCTCCCCCCCCAATAATGCGGGAGGTCCGGTGGTCCTCCCCCGGAAAAATTTGGATTTCAAGGTGCAAAATAGTGCTATTTAGGCAGTTTTTCGTAAAGAAACATTGAATAAACCGCTGACGGAAATATTAACCCTTACTTTTTTTAGTTAAAATTACTTTTGATAGAAGTACTTAACTCATACAACTGTTTAGCCCAGAGCATGTCCACTACAAATTATTTCGATACCAAGAGAATAGGCACATATTCAGAAAATATCTTTCATAATTACAAAACTCCAAACCTAAATTAATGCATTATGGACTATAAAGAATAATTAAAAAAAAAAAAAAACTATGGCACAGTCTCAAACAATTCAACACACTTAAAAATAGAAAGCATTCAATAAATTATAAAGCTATACCTGTCTTATACCTTGTAAAAATTTTCAAATTATCTTACGTAAATTATTTAGAAACCTCGCAATTGCTGAATGTTGACTTTCTCTCTAATGCCCTAGAAACAAACTCTATGTCATGCAGTTGAAGTGAAGATAACCTTAGAGCCATGAATCTGAGAAACTAATAAGTGATTAAGTCTTTCTTGTGACATATTGGATAGCAAAACTAAAACAACTTTTAAATTATTTCTCCGTGCTCATACCTGCTTTTCGGGATTTCTGGAACATGTTACATCTCTTTACCACATAAATGGTCAATTTAAAAAAATAATTAAACAACTTTTTATGTGTTTACGTAAGCTTCATTCCTATTCAAAATCATCTCGATATCTCAACAGGTTTAAGAGATACAGAGGATTAATTGGAAACACGTTATATTTTTAATGTCCTAGAGATTAGATTTGAAGAAAATTCCTGAAATTACTCTTTAGGGATATGCTTCATTCTAAAGCAAAAATCAGTTAGATATCTCAACTGGTTTAAGAGTTATCGAGAGTTTATTGAAAATACATTTTACGACTTTTCAACCCGTTAAGGTGGCCGCCTACCATACGCTTCAAATGCGTTGCAGTATGTTCGTAAACAGGTTTTTTTCTACGAAAATATTCCACGTGTGCCCACTGTATCAACGAACGAAAAGAAAACGAACTCCAGACAAGGTCGAAACCTTATTATAGGGCCTAAACATTGTTTCTAAGCCCTCCAACAGGGCTAAAAACGGCCTTTTCAGACTTCCATACTTCAAAATGTACTAACCGGATGTATGTGAAACTAAGATTGCCACCTGCACTGAACTTAGTCGCAGACTTTTCACCAATATAATTATACGGTCACAGCTTAATGTCCCGTAGTAAAAACCGTTCGGCGGAAAGCTTGCACGCTAGTTCAGCGCTTGGCTCGTTGAGACGATGCTGCATTTGATGCGCGCTTCAAGGTCGACCTTACAGCTCCGTCGCTTTTGAGCCTCTCACGCGCTGGTAGGCGGCGCCGTTAATTTTCGGATATCCGAAAATCGAAGCTATAATCACCTCAATATCTCAACGAACTTAAGTGCTATCGAGGATTCATTGAAAACATATTTCAAATCTGTTCGCCCCCTTAATGTACCAATTTCGAAAATATCCCTCGTTAGTGAATTCCTACGGCGTAAGGGGAAGCCACCTTCACGTCTCTAAATGCAGTTATTAGTTTGTATTCGAAATTTCAACATTTCACTTTGGAATTAACTGAAAACACATCGTATTGATTGTTATCAGTTCGTATTGAATAGTTTGATAGAATCCTAAAAATTTCGTATTGTAAATAACGTTTCCACGTACTGGTACGAATATCCGGGGACCAACCCAGCCGAGAATTGAACCCCCAATCTCCTTGTGAGGCGAGTGCGCCAACCGCTGCCCCATGTTTGTTAAAATTTTTTACAGTACCTGCTTGTGGTACTAATTCTTGGTATCGTGCCAAAGTCTTTCGAGTACAGTCTGTTGAGAAAGGCAAGAGCGTGGAGGTAAGATGCAGCGAAGAATTCACTCAGGCTGTTGCTTGCCACGGGAGGGGTTTGGCGAAAATACCTTTGTGTTTAAAGAGATGGGACTAACTGCGCAGCGTTCCGCGTAGGTGTCCAAGAGCATTGGCCGGAGGATCTGACACACTGGATCTAGGGACAGCCATTTTAAAGTCTACGGAGGGCCGTATTTATCTCTTTGATGAATATGTCAACAGCTTCCGTATCGCGTATATACACATTGTATGCTTGTGCATAAGTGCTCCGATAGTAGGTTCTATGCGCCACACCAGATGTTGGACGGAATGATGCAGAAAGAACGTATATGTTTGACATTTTTCGTAACTAAGTGATGAATGTAAAGTCACAGCTCACTAGTCTTGTCATGAATGAATTGCTTACGTAATGGCGTTACAGATTTTAACTTACTTTCCGAAAAAAAAGAATAGGCTTATGAGATCACCTTTCTGTGTGTTTGTCTGTATGTGTGTATCTGTGTGTCCGTGTATGTGTCTCCCCCCTCCCCCCTAAAAACTTTTGAACCAATGGACCAAATATATAAAACTTTGTACATATATAATCAACCTGACTTGACTTTTTTGTGTTTAGTTTATGCCCTTTTCATATTTTAAAACTGGCGGCCATTTTAACATTTTTTCGATTAAGCTAGATATCTAAGGAATCATATTTTATAATAACATCTAACTTGGTACACAAATAATACATACAAAGCTGATTTTGCATTTGTGTATTTCGTTTGTGTCTATATTTTAAAATGGCGGCAATTGTTATATTTTTAGCATTGTATTTCATACATTAGGAAATATTTTTCAGAATTTCATCAAAAGTAGTTTACTTATACTACATACAAAGCTAACTTGACTTTTGTATATTTCGTTTATCCTATGTTCATATTTTTAAAACGGCGCCTATTTTAATATTTTTAACATAGTACCACATATCTCAGGAAATATTTTTCAGAATTTCATTAAATTTACATACAAAGTTGACTTGACTTTTGAGTATTTCGTTCATCCTGTGTTCATATTTTATAAATGGCGAACGTTTTTATATTTTTAGCATAGTGTCACATACCTATCTTAGGAAGTATTTTTCAGAATTTCATCAAATTTGGTATACAGCAAAGCTGACTTGACTTTTTTAAATTTTGTTTATCATGTGTTCATATTTTCATAATGACAACCATTTCATATGTTTTGCATAATATGACATATTTGGGGAAATATTACAGACTCTTCGCACAGATTATGTTGGACACGTAATTAAAAATAGATTGTTGTTGATTGTTTTATAATAATTAATTTTTTTTACAAATGTAACGTGATTTGAAGACAACCGTGTTAAATTGACGGGATTCATGTTTAATTCACGAAATCGGTTTTTGACATGACTGTTGCCTTCTAATGAGATGCGTATAGACAAATACAGGGAATTTTAGCGAATCAATTTTTAATTAGGGTCAGCCTGTGGACAGTCGGCTGAGGCTGCAGTGTACCGGGGATCGGTTTAGTTGACTGGACTTTTGGCATTTCGTTCATCGTTTGGTAATATTTTGAAATCTGCGGCCGTTTTTTTTTTATCTTTACGGTAGAAATACATCTCAGAAAAGTTTTCCTTGTTTTAATAAAACTGGTTTCCTGGTGTATTACTTAGTAAGCGAACTTATTTTTTGTATATTTCGTTTATCGTGTGTCTTAATTAATATTATCATTTAATATTCCTCGATGCACGTAAACGATATTAACTTTCAGAGTTAATTTGCACCCACTTTGAGGAAAGTAGACTTATCGCTGGTGACTTCTTGGTTTGATGTTGCTATCGTAGTGTTGGTCTTAGTAATGAACTGTCCCAAATAATATCAATTGCACATACGTTATTGTTGCACCACCATGTTGATAAGTGTATAAAGTCGATTGTTATTTGTGCCTCAAAATTTACCGAATTTATAATTACAACACGAGGTTATGTAATTCAGCTAGCCCTCTCTTTACAACAGTTGACGAGAAATTCGAAAAAGATATTGGTCTTTTCTCCTTTTTCATACAGTAATACAGCGTTTACGTGCCAATCGCATTTTAACAATTTAATAAGCATTTGGACAGGCCATCAAAAAACGTTACTCCCAAACATGACTTCTATGGTCTATACAGGGTGTAACAGAAGTGATGGTCAATAATTCACACATGGAAAGTACTGGCCAAAAGAAGCTACACATGTCCAATAAACATGGGTCCGGAAATCAACCGTTGTCGAGTTCTCGTAACAAGTCGAATTGGGAACCAACTCCAAACGCGTTTGGATTCCTAGGTAACTACGCTGGTATCTCAAGGTATGGGTTCGCCTATCAGGTTGTTGCATGCGCAACTACTCCCCTCGCTCTCTACATGCACTGCGCCGTACAGACAATCAGTTACGAAAGTAAAGGCACCGTGGTCGGAGGTTACACTAATGAAGAGTATGCTGACATGCACTTCATGTATGGCAAAGCTAATGGCAGTGCACTTCAGGCTGCACGATTGTATGAAGAAGCTTTTCCTCGCTGCATGCAGCCCGACAGACGTACATTTACGAGGTTACATCAGCGCCTTCGAGAAAATGGGAGTTTCGCACTTCATGTACAAGGAGGTAGACCCAGATCCATAACACCTGATGTTGAGGAAAGGGTGTTAGACATTGTACACGAACGTCCGAGTACTTCAACAAGGAGGATTGCTATCCAGGAGCGTGTGCTGAGTCATATGAGTGTGTGGCGGATTTTACATCGGCAATTACTGTATCCGTATCATATACAGCGTGTGCAAGCTCTCAACAATGCAGACTTCCCTCCTAGAGAGAATGTCTGCCAATGGATGCAACAACAGTGTACTTTGAACCCCCTGTTTGTAAGCAGTATTCTGTTCACGGATGAAGCTGGGTTTACCCGTGACGGCATTTTCAACTTCCATAACTGTCACATTTGGGCCGATGTCAATCCTAATGCGACACACGTGTCACGACATCAGCAACGTTTTTCGTTGAACGTCTGGGCCGGACTGCTCGTAGACCGCATAATTGGACCACACTTCCTACCACAGAGACTAAATGGAGATCGGTACAGGCAGTTTCTGCGTACTGTACTTCCAGATCTGCTTCATGATGATGATGTTCCACTGAACCAATGCCTGAACATGTGGTTTATGCATGATGGTGCTCCAGCACATTTTCAATTACGTGTGCACCGGCTTCTAACTCGACGGTATGGTCAACATTGGATAGGTAGAGGAGGACCTGTGCCATGGCCCCCAAGGTCATCGGACTTAAATCCCATGGATTTCTGTGTGTGGGGTCATGTCAAAAGCCTGGTCTATGCTACTGAGGTCAACTCTGTTGAAGAATTACGTTTGCGGATTGAAGCAGCCTTCCAGCATTTACAGAATACACCAGGACTGCCTGAGAGGATTCGCAACTCGTTTCAGAGACGAGTTCAATGTTGTATTCAGACGCATGGGCAACATTTTGAACACCTTCTTTAAAGATTAGAAATTCCATGTGTTCCTACATACTGATCAACTGCAACAAACAATGTGTTCTATCTCGACAACGGCTGATTTCCGGACCCATGTTTATTGGACATATGTAGCTTCTTTTGGCCAGTACTTTCCATGTGTGAATTATTGACCATCACTTCTGTTACATCCTGTGTATTGAGTGTAAGAAAATTTAACGCCCAAACGTCGAGAAGTGATTCTTCAAGAAGAAGTAAGTACATTAACATTTGTGAGGCACTTTCCAGCCACAATGAGTATACGGGTTTTATGAGCACTAGAAATTTTCATGAAAAGGGGGTGTTTGAAGTGTGATTTCTTTACGTGTGGAAGATCTCAATAACGCTCAGCATTGTCCACACGTTCGTAATTTAACTTCACGCCATTTAAGTTTTTTTTCGCCAAAAACGTTTTTTAACTCGAGTTTCAAGTGCTTATACCTTCCTTAACAATTATCTTTGTCTAGAAATTGTCCCACATATTTGCTACTTAGTTTTTAATTAAGGAAATCCTCGTTAAGTTTGGCTATTGAATTTCCTTACATTCTGTATTGTGCTAGTAATAAATTTCCTTCTAATTCGATGCGAAATCAAAATTTAAAGTGAATTTTGATGTACTCGCATTGTTAGTTATACCGTTATGTTCAGAACATGTTATCGAAAAGCGAAAAAATGAATTTGGCATCCTTCAAATTGTTAAATGATGGGATATTGTTTAGTGAAGTTATGGCTATCGTCCATAGTTTATTTCAAACAGTTGCAAATAATTCGAATATTTTTTAGCCAAATGCTTTGAAAAAATTTGAGACTGTGTACAGTCACACTATACACAATTTTGGGAGAACGTTTTTCAAAATAATGTACCGTTTGCTAGCAAAAAAATTATTTTGCCTCATTTTGACTTATTTTGACAGCAAAATACGTGATATTCCAAGGGCAAAAATCTAAAAATCCTTTTGGTGTATTGCGACAAAAAATTCAGCTACAAACGATGATAAGGCCTATATAAGTGTTAAAACTGTAAGATGAATTTTTGATATATGTATTAATTTGTGTTAAAAACATTTTTGAAACCACTGCAAAACTACAGAGCGAGGTCTTAAGTTTATAACATTTTATTTGATAATAATTACCTATGTTTATTATTTGCGAAACTTAAAAATACTTTTTTAACGGAATTTTATTATTTCAAAATCAAGAACCTCGTTGTATGTTGAGTACTTGTATCGGGATTTGTAGCCTATAGTTCAACTCGTGAGGGAGATGCCTGCCCTTGAACTTTGAGTTTTAAATTTGTATTTTCGTAATATATCAAAAACCGCGTTGACTACAGCTACTATGTTTCGAACATTGTTCAGCGTTATCGAGATCTAAAGCATGCGAAAAAAACTGTTTTAAAACCATCCGACAACGTACCAACGATAGGGGTGACCAACCTCCAGTTGCATAGCCTACAACTTTTACGCCTCCGCATAATATTGTTATTTGACGCGGTCAGCGTGCCAAGAACCTCGTATTGAATAATAAAAGCGCACTTGGTGAAATGGACCAGCACCAACTGCTTCCTTTCAAAACGCAAACAAAGATGTCAGTGACGACGTTACAATGTCTGGTATGTTGGCAATACTTCATACATGCTGTGGTTAGCACATCGACTGCAGCACAAGAGATACAAGACCGACAGTAAAAATATTACTGGTAGTAGTCCAGTTGCTGATCTTAGCTGGACAAACTGTAAAAATAATAATACCTTTAAAACTGTTTTTAAAGTAGATATGTATTCCCAATGAATCAGAGAATCAGTGCATTCTAAAAAAAATAATGCATGTCTAGGACAACGAGATAAATAGCAGAAACCGCTCGGAAGTCTTGGTGCACAATAATATCTATGCTTCTACCACAAGAAAACATTTTATCACAGCTTAAAAACCTTGATAAATTTAATTTTTAAAAATTACGTAAGTCGCGTAGCCAAATAAAACACGTTTTTCATTCGTTACTTTAAAGTAGCAATAAGCGTAAACGAATTAATGGTGAGCGAAGTTGTTATAACTGTGAATTACTATTTACATTCAGCGTTTAAAAATGGTTTCATGGGGTTTCATCTTAAATTTACATTTTTGCTGATAATAAGGAGGTAATACGAAGTAATCGATCGCATCCCGTCCGTTAATACAGCGTTTTATTTTCTGAAGCTGCGTATGCCTTTTTTTTTTCTATTAATACAGTAGGTCTTGTGCTACTGTGCTACAAAGGCATCCACAACTGATGACCAAAGTGGAATTACAGTTGTTTTAAAATGGAAGCAAAGGGAGGTACAGTAGTATATTTAAACAAAGAACATAATACTGTGTACCCTTCTTTCCTTCTTCGTCAGAACTTTTCGAAAACGTTAATATTTTGAAAACAGTATTAGTAAGGACAACAGACTATTGTTGTTTTAGGCTATACTGAGTGAAAACACAGAATGATTTCAAATTTTTGTATTTTATCATCAGAATTTCGAGGTTATGAAAGATACAAGTTTGAGGCTGCTTTTCACTAAATTCTACAAAATTGTATATTTGTACTTGATATTTGTTTTGTAAACATTACTTGTAATTATATTTTCCTGGGATGCATATTTTTAACTAAAATATATTTTACACAAATCCATGCTGTAGACACATTTTGCGTGTCTCACGGACGTACAAGTAACAAAAATCTACAGACTTACTGAAATAAAATTATTTGTACTGAAATGTCAGGTTATAGACTACTTCAAGAAACCTATTTAAAAATAATATTTTTTAATTAAAATAACTGAATGTTTTACATTATTAAAACGTAAATTAAATTAAACAATATTGCAGTATGTTTTGGAATGTTTTTGTATAAAACAGCTCATGTTATCTTATTTGAAAATAGATTATTTCATTTCAGTAAGTTAACTTATTTTCGACATTAATACGTCCACACATAGCACGCAAATACTGACTTAACATACCGTCATGTGAAAACTGTTTGAATAAACAATTTGAATGTCACGTAAGTAAATGTAGGTGTTATGTATAGAGTGGTGGCAAGCAAGTGGATCAAAAGCTATAAAGTCATTCTACATTTTCTTTTATTTTTTTTCTTACGTCTGTAAACACAATAGTGATAAGTATTTTCTTAAGTCTTTTTTTTTGTATGTAGATGGTTCTTAGATCCTAAACTAAATGTAAATGTGCATACATAACTGCTAACATGTCCTGCTGTACCTGAGATTCGAATCCAGAACCTTTCACATTGCGAGCAGGCGTCACGGACGAACAGCTCTTGACCCGGGTATTTAGAAACGTAACATATCATTTTTATGTTTTGTCTTTGGGTTTATAGTTTGAAGACGTTTGAAACATGTATAGGTATGTTGAATGTATTCTAGAAAATAACATGAAAGTTTATCGAATTAGGTACAAATCGTTTAAAATATTTTTTTAACCCTCACGAACACGTATGGAGGCCATGGGTTTAAGGGCTATCAGACCAGCTATCTTTCTATCTGTAATACGCAGACGATAAAGCAAACTTTGAACAATAACAAAAACACACACACATAGACACACACACACACACATATATATATATATATATATACACGTATATACATAGTAGCTATCGGCTATCGACTGCACAACAAAAAATTCTCCCCTACCACGATAAAATATATGTCAGAGTGCATTATGTCAACGGTGTTGAAAACCACTTTAAGGCAGAAGATAATAGGCTACCTGTGGAGTACTGGCGCTTGACTGCACAGTATGCAGATTTAATTAAAATTATAACTAACTTTATACATAATATTGTAGAAAAAGTACTATTTAAATTTAATGTGAACTAAGGGTGTTTATGTAATGAAACACTTTTAAAAAATGGGTATGCTATACTTTTTAATAAATTGAGAAAATTCGATTAGCAGAGGGGCCGCAGTGGCCGAATGGTTAGACCATTCGTCTTCCACCAAGGTGGGTTTTCTCGATGATCTCCCGTTTTCCCCGCCCTTTCAGTCCGGTGCCGCTCCAAACTCACCTCATGTCACCCCTCGCCAGCACTAAAGACCTCGATTTTAAGCGCTGACCAAAATTTCTGTCACTCGATTAGCAGAGCCCTTATTTTGTCAAAATTGTGGTAATTTACTGTTGTAGATGCTTCCAACATGACCTTTTGGATATTCTTCTTCATGCTATGCCCTCATAATGTTTCACAGAAATTCAGTAAATTTGGACAGTTTTGAGCACAATTACTTTTCATGTGTAATACGACTTGTATTCCAGTTGATATTTTTGCTTCTGACATGAAAATGCTAGTCTGTTCCACTGTACATAGATTGAATTTTGTCTTGCGTTGTGAATCATATTGTTACAAGTTTAGCAAAAATTTACAAGTGGGCAGTTCTGAGCTCTTTGGGATAGAGGTCTTATAATTAGAAATAAAAGAGTTGAATTAAAGGATTTACTAGCTAACAAAGCTTACAAAAATACACAGAACAGCAATCAACTATAACTTTCACAACACCTTTAATTATGCACACAATTACTCCTGTGTCACAGAAACGTTAATTAACTGCGATAATTAAAGCACAAAAAATTCTGCCATCAATTAATTAAAGACTACAAATCACAATAAAAATTCAGTCATATATCCGATCAACAGTCTCGCAAATAGTGGCAATGTACAACCTTATCAGTCCGAAGTGGTGATAGCTCACCATGTGCTGCGCAGCACCCCGAGTGCACCACTGTCTTCACTCTTGAGGTCTTCGGTTCGACTCCCGTCGCGCACCTCCTTGTTTTCCGTCGACCAGCTGCAACAGTCCTCTTGTTTCGCCTAATACTGCTCCGAAGGTATGTGCCTGCAGCCTCACAGTAGACTATGACGTCACCAAGATGTCTTCACAAATCTCTCTCCACAAGCATAGCACCTTCTTCTTGCACGACCAATAGCGAACTTCCCCAAATCTGTTGATTCGGGGCTTATATACTCAGGCCAGACTCCGGGTATTCACCGAATTACAGGGGTCTAAAAATAGGCATTAAATAATACTTGGGATGTGACTTGAGCCTCGTAGGCCGGTCTCGTATGGTTAATGCGCAGTTGACACAGGTCTCTATGACGTAGCTCGACGTGACTCCCACCACGTAGCCATCCGGCTTGTGAATCATGGGCTAGTCCATAAGGTGTTTCGACACAGCTTCCAACCACCCAGCCCTCAAAAACACAGCAATAAAACAATATTATGTCATATAAACTGTAAGCGGACTCAGATCTGTTCGTTCGGTTAAAAATCACTGTATAAGATGGTAAAAGTCTCGAATTTGTCTTGGAGATTCCTCTTTCTGAAAATGAAGAGAATATGCACACGTCGCCGTTGGAAGCTAACGTGCGAATGAATGACCCTTAACCATTATATTACGTGAAAATTTTGCTTTGTGTTTAGAACTTAAATGGTTTTTTTTTTTTTTTTAATCTGTAAATTAGCGTACACAAACTGTGACTTTTACGGAAATCCCAAACGTAGTTCAAGTTTACAGAAATACTTTCTGTTGAATCGGTTTATGGACTCTTCACCGCGACTATAAAATATTTATATTTCATAATATGATGATTTGTAAGAAAATGTAATCAATTAAAACAACTTAAAATACCATTTTTTACTCTGGCCTGGATGTTTAAATTCAAAAATTTTTATGTGACAAAGCATTTTGAAGGTTGTTTTGTAAGGGCCATACTAAGCCAAGAAAACGGAATGTCTGTAATTTTACGAAGATTTCTGAAGAATTTTATTGGTACTTTCTGTAATTTCGCAGAGACATTTTATAAGAACAGTAAACGTAACTTCCTGTTTCCGCATGTTATCCAAGGGTATTCATGCTGACGGCATGGCCCAGTTCCACAGGAGTCGATTACAAGATAGCCAGCCAACGTTGCTGTACGAGCAATATATAAGGATTAAGAGAACATAGCCATTTGATGAGGTTATAGCAGCTGGGAAGAAATATGTGGTCTGGTATCAATGCGCTGTGTACTGCAAGTAATTTAAGGTAACGTATATACAAGGGCACGTCTAGATATTCGCTTGGGAAAGGGGAAGGGGGGGGAGAATGCTCCCACCACTTTACTCGCGCACGTCTAGATATTATTAGATCAATAAGGGAGTCGTGCTTATATAATAATAGTTTTAGGAAAGAACGACACACGTTTATTAAATAAAAGTAATATTTGTAATATTCCTGAGAATATTTCGTCCCAGTTTCGAGGACAATTTCATATCACTGTGAGTTTTTTTTAGGAGGGGGGGAGAGGATTCATGTCGGTTAAAATCCATTGTGAGAGCATGCGTACATGGTTGCAATGTGAGATTATAATTAGCATTTACAACATATCACCTCGGACGGCTATGCTTTTCACCGCACGCGTGGGTACCGAGCACGTTACTCGCAGAACCTGTGGGCGCGTGAATACGATAGTAGCATATAGGTACAGGCTAGTATAGGTCATTCGGGATGAAGTGAGCTCTAAATATTTAACCTTGAAAAAATATCACTAGCCGTTACTGCATATAATTCGACATTAACTATAGTTGCCTTAGGCTACTACTTGAATGGTTGGCAGCGAAATTACGCAATATAGTTTCATGCGTTTCCCTATTTAAATACAATAATCAACCAAAATCGAAATAATTGTATTTATATCATTAACATTGGCTTTTTAAAACTGTATCGAATCATAGTGATTGCACAATTTATCTTGCACGCTCAAACACTAAGTGGAAGTGATATTTCAAGACAGGTTAGACATGTTCCGTCGTTAGCCGTTACGGGCGGAAAGATACGAGTTGGCTGAAAATAGAACTTTAGCAGGGCTTTTTTTTTTGTGTGTTTACTTTGTTCCGAACCGCCTATAACAGTAAAGTGAACACTGTTAAAGCCCTTGTTAACTTTTCCTTTTCCAGCCGTTCGTACCTTTCTATCATCCATTTGTTCAACAATATCAGTGTGTAAGTATTATGTAGGGTGTTGCAAAATTGAATGTCAATATTTTAGGGAATCAATCCTTACAAATAAGGGAACATAAAATGGTGTATGAACATATGCCCGAAAACGCACCGTTACATTATTACAAGTCTAATTACTAACATGGCACGCTGTATGGATCATGTTACTGTGGAATACTACATCGCACAATGCTTATCGTTCAATTAAATTCGACTCGCCATGAAACTAACAGTTATCCAAAAGTTCATTTTCAACTCTTCCGTCTTGGGGCGCAGTAAATCTTAGTCATCGGTGTAGTTTTTTAAATTTTTTTTTACGTTTTTTTAAACAGCAGTCTCTCATGTTTTTTATTTTAAAATTTTTTAGACAACACTGTTTTAATTGTAGGCTGGGGATCGTAGGAAGGACGTGTAAATGTGAGTCTCGTTCAGAACACGTCAGTCATTCGACAAATCAATATTTGTAGTTGCCAAATGTTACAAGTAATAATTAACAAAACCGCCTCAATTCTCTGTTAGTTACTAAAACTGTACATTTATTTTCGTTGTGAATTTTACGTGATACAGTACTGTAAATCAATGTCATTCATATGTTATTTACATTGAATGTTCAGCTGAAAAGCATATAAATGTGTTATGAAGATATCGTCTTAAAATAATTAATTAGCGGTGTGTGGAACGTTATGTGTAACATTGACGTTTGTTTGATAGTTGTATCTCATAACTGACTTGTGCCCCGTATGTGTTGCAAAGCCATTTTTTATAATTTTTTCACTAACTTTTTGGGTGCCCAGTTCTGGCCCTGTACCTTGCCCCCTCCACCCCCCTCTTTTTCAAGTATAATTTCTTGACAGAAACTTTTGCGGATGACGCAAAACAATTCACAATTTTTGCACTATTTTTTTTTTTTTGGTACTGCGTTTTGCCCTTCTTTCCGTCCCCAATTTGATTTTTTTTTTACTGTTAGCATAAATCTTCGTGGGCGAACTCACAATTCCCCAGTTATATCGCAATCGGATGGTTGTTATATGAATCCACACGTAGGAACACACACACACAGATGTGTGTATATATATATATATATATATATATATATATATATATATACTCACACACACACACACACACATATATCTTTCGGATGTTTCAGGTATGAGTGGTCAGGTGCAACGTTTATGTTTTTGCATGTTTTGACAGTCTGTTTTCTGCTTTGTTTAGATAGCCTCTGCCCAAAGAAAACGTGTCGTCGGCTTGTCGTGTGACGTCCCGATTAGAGGTGACACGCCGTTTTGTTGAACTTTTCAATTTAAATTGTGTAGAAGATTTAATTTTATTTCGTCGGGTCGATAGGGTGACCTGACATTAGTATGCAGCGACATGTGCTTCGAGATTATAAATTAAATCTGACTATATATATATGTGTGTGTGTGTGTGTGTGTTTCAAGTACCGTAGCTACTAAGGAGCACGTTTATGTGGCGTGTCGGGCTGATAAGATGACGAAGGATGTGTGTCGTTACGGTTCAACGGAGAGGGATAAACGACTGTGACATGTAATTCGTGTATAGTATTATTCGGTTACTAGTGTAATTGTTTGTTTTCAGTATAACAATTCCTCTATTGAGATAAGAAAAATATTGCTACAGGTACTAATTGAGTGAGAGAATTTGGTCAGCGCTTAACATTGGGGTCTTTACCGCTGGTGAGAGGTGATATGAGGTAAGTACAGAGTAGCGCCGGAATGAAAAGGCGGGGAAACGGGAGATCCCCGAGAAAACCCGCCGGGTCCGGCATGATTCCCACATGCGAAAATCCGGGGTCCGGCCCCGCCGGGAACCGAACCCGGATGGTCTGACCATACGACCACTGCGGTCCCCAGGTATTAATTGAAATGTGCAAAATATAAATATTTATGTGTAGGTATTTATCCAGTCATTTTAGAACGATAATATTTTTGGCCTCAGTTTTTGGGGCGTTAAAATAATCCGTTAAAAAGATTTTACAGCAACGTCGTCGGCTGTACCGATATGAAGAAACAAGACAGGGGTACTAAGATCCACCTATTATACCTGAGCATGTAATTCCCGATCCTTCGTCCAACCAGGACTCTAGATAAGCTAAAATTTGTTTTATATTCTTAATTTGCTGAATTGATTGCGGCCTCGATAGACATTAAAGTTCAACTGCGATGTTTGTATTGTAGTGCAAGATAATCAGAACTAACGCTAATTTAACACTTTTCTTCTCAGAATTAAAAAAAAAAAAATTCCAATATGGCGACTGATGCTTTATCTTAATGGTGCCAGATTAGGCTTGGGACAATGATCACCGACAAGTAAGATGAAACCAAAATAGTTGTAAGCTTTTTACACACTATGCCAAAATAGGTACCGCAAAATGTAGACCGGATTAACGTTTGCTTGTGAACATATTGCTATGTTTTGGGGACATCCTATCGTCATGCACTTCACCGATATAGTACGGATTGTGCATTATCGCCGATTGCATCACCAGCCGCAACACCTGACCGCACTAGCCTGGAAAGGGACAAGGTGAACCACCGAAATCAGTCATTGCACCCAGCACGCGATCGATGAGCTGTGTAGAACGAGCCCGAGAACGCTCTGATACGATATCCCGAAACAGCTGAGCTGGGGCCAGCAACCTTCCCCCGCCCTCCCCCACTTCCCCTTCTTTCTCTCGCCCTCGCGCAGAGGTGAATGACTGAAATGTCAGCGTGCCGTGACGTCACCTCGCGTCGCGGGTTCCCCTCCTTGCCCCTCTGTCGGCAGCAATCCTCCGCCGCGTTCTCGTCGAAATGGCGCGCAGTCGGTTCGCTCGCCGATCGAAGCTTCTCGCGTCTAACGTTCTTATTCACGCTAGGTATTTAATACATTTACTGTCGACATATTCTCACACGATACACTGGCTCACTTGATTCCTCCAGCGTAAATTACGATGCAGGCTTGGCGGCTGGACGTTCTTATGACGTCACGGAGTCGTTCGTGCATGTTCGGGCTGTTTCGGCTCCTGCGAGTTTCAAGTGTCGGCAACACACGAAGTGGCGGCCAGTGATCTTGCATGCTTCTTCCTACCGAGAAGTGGATTTCCGCGCTCGTGAACCCGGCAGTTGTGGATTGCCCGGCAGTACGCTAAGTTACAGAAAATAATTGTTTTCGGTATCGTTTCGGAAGTGACAGCCCGTGATTTGCGACGTGTGATTTGTGTTGCTTCCCGTGGACGAGTTCGGATACTGGTGCGGAGGATACTGATACGTTTTAGCGGTGAGTTTTCTACCAGTTACGAGTGTTGTTTTGGTGTCAATGACCTTGGCGAGAAGGTGAACTCGGAACAGGCACTTGTTACGTAGCAAGGCCCACCCAAAGCGGGGAGAAAGTCGGGAAATCTTCCGTATGAAAGTAATTTCACTGATTTCCTTTCTTTTGGACGAATATAAATTTAATTTTCTGGCAGGGTATTATTTTAACACCTAACATAAATAGAAGATAAGTAAAACATTTTTATTAAAAAGGTTCCCTTTTTTATACATAACTAAAATTTGTTTTTATTTCTTAAGCACACTGTTATTTATACAAATACTGAACATAAATTTGCTGTCTCTGTACATCTCGTAGCCCTAACATGTTGCTATAATAAGCATTTCCTTCGCAATGTTGCATTTATTATGCAATTACACTACACGTGTTGTTAGTGACATGCGTATTAAAGATGGCCATCCCTCGAAGTGTTGTTTTCAGAAGTTCACCATAGGTAGAATTTCACCTAACTTCATGTGACATGCGGTATTTTTTTCGAGAATAATTTGTATATTTTTGTATTATTACTCAGGCAATGTGTGATTACCTATCACCTACATACATCATAATGGAGTCGGCATATTTAATTTACTTGTCAGCGTATGTGCCCGATTTTAAGTACAGTATTGGTGTTAATTAAAATGCGGATCGAGTTGTCCGGCTTCTATAGAAAATTTACTCAGAGTAGAACATGACTGCGTTATTGTGCGAGCCAATAACAACGTGACGGCTTGCAAAAAAACATGAAAACAACACATTTAGAGTTCCTAATTTGGCAACCCTGTTACACAGATTATGACTCTGCAGTCCAATTAGCAAACAACTGTCAGTACAGAAAAATATGAAACAGTTTCAGCGAGTGTAATACAAGATAAATTATTGTATTTTGTGAAGAATTATCACAATGTATTTAAGTATAATTTGGGACCGAAAAACAGATTACTAACGTATTTAGGAAATGCCAATATATGCACGTTACTTAAGCACTGAAAACATGGCAGGGGAGGCAGTTTCAAAACATACGTTTTTTTTACAGTTCCCTAAAAACCCAAATGCCTCCTCAGATCAAATTATATTGATACACAATTTACTCAGAGATGTTTTAGTGTCAACTAAAATTTGAAATTTTACAACAGAGGCTAAACGTTTATTTTGAGTTTGAGGCGCCAACTTTCGTTAGGGTTAGGAAGGTTCCAGGTTGGAGTACCGGGAACGGCACAAGACACGTGATGTATGCGGGGCCCGTTCCGTTTTCGTAATGGTTGTATTATCTTATTGTGAGCTGTAGAAGCGATAACGCCGTACTTGAAACTGTATTATTGGTGCACCTTTAACTTTGTGTTGAAGGGATAACACGTTTTGCCTATACGGCAGGCGCGGTGAATCAAGATTGTGTAAAGTGAAGTATGGGAATGTCCTACTGCTTTTAAAGGTGACTTTTTAATTTGTTCGTAAATTTTCATATGCAACGAGCTACTCCTACCTAATTTTTAGGTAACATAAATTTTGAAATATTTCTATAGGCAATAAAAATGGCATTTTCCCGTTTTATTTCGTAAAAAAATTTAAATAAAATAGGTATAAATTAACACAAGGTTCAACCCCGCGATAAGGTACCGTTTCACGCATCCGCTTGTGGCTAACTTAAGTCAGACTCTGAAACTGTGAAGTGAGCACACTATTTTTGAAAGTACTTTCTGGTCAGCATAAGCGTAGCGTCGGACGAGGGAGAGGTAGACAGGGCAGGGGAGCTTGTTTCCTCTCTCCCCACCAACAATTTCATAAACCTTGAAAAAATTATTAATTTTACCTATTAACGAAAATTTTGCCAGTTGCAAGCAATGCTTCGTTTAATGTTGACGTATTGATTTTTGCGTGTACAAGCGACCGTACTGTATTCACTACGGAAATAAAACGTGAATGAATACTACATTTCTTTTTTATTTTAACGAAAAACTATTTAGGGTAATATGACCCCTTCCAGCCACCAGTTTATTTTGTATTCACTGCCCCCTCCCTTACGCCTATGCGTGTTAGTAATGCTAATTAAACATATATAGGCCTACAGGATTTTGTTGTGACGTCACACTTTTGAGTACAGTGGAATCTTATACACCGTGCTACTACTTGCATTCCTATGTTTATATTAACAAATGGAAGGAAGATACAGACTAGTTGAGAAAAAAATTATTGACCTGGACTTTGAAAGTACCAACTTTATCGCGAATAGTCTGAAATCAGGATTCGTCTGTCTCAGGGGAATGTGTGTATCGCCAGATAGTCGTGTAGGCTGGTAGGGGTAGGTGAATGACGCGAGGCGAGGGGGGGGGGATAATGGTGATGAATTCTTCGCGAGACTGTGCGTGGCTAAAGGTGGCCACATCCAACTGTAGGGCGCAGGTTCGACCCTCATCCGGCGAATGTCTTCCATAATACACTATTTTCGCGTCTTATTTGTCACTTGGGACGTGTAGGTATGTACTTACCGACCATTCTGAACACCAACATACATCTTGCGTAATAAGCAATGCATATACAGGAAGTTCACGAAAGTATGTTACAAATATTGCGAGATGATTCCTTGTAGGAAAAAAAGAGTTAAGTTATTTAATTGTAGTTTTTGGCTGGCGCAAATCGCAAGGAGAAATTCGCGATTGAAAATAGACATTGGAAACCAACGTTTGTTAAAATAACAAAAAGGAAGGATAGATAAACAGTGTATTTTTGTGTGCGGTAGCAAGATTTACACTGCTTTTATTAGTTTCATGGCAATGTTTATTTTAAGTATATGTGGGCAAAAGAAAACTAACTAGACTGTAGCTGTATCTGAAGTATTTGCAATGAGCCCTTGTCCACTTACCCTTGCACCCTTCCCGAGTTATATATAAGCTCTTGTTCCTGTCATTAAAATGGGCGCATCGCCGAGATCAGACACCATCATCGGTTTGAATCTTATCGATTCGACATGAGGTGCTGCTATTTTCAAACGCCAATACTGACGTCTCGCGTATCTTCTTTAATCTATGGTCCAACCTTCACGCATGTACACGGTCTAAGAGGTCTGAGCGAAAGATTTACAAATGTTAAAATTATTGTCAAATGAAAACGCGAGTATTTTTGAAATTCGGTTATTATAGAGGCCTAGATATTATCATGCTAAATATTATAAAAATGATAGTTTTCCATGTTTGTAGATTTTGTGGTTTCAAACCCTTATTTAAAAAAAAAACAGTTTTTAATTATAAAATATGTACTCGGAAAAATTCTCATCGAAATTTGATGAGTTGGCCTAGTTCAGATTTTATTGACGATAGAGTATTCCAGTCGTCCGCTCGAAATCGTACCCTTCCATACCCCTTAATTGTTAGTGGACCTGGCACGTGAGCCGTACTGTAGAGTGGCGCGGAAAGTATATTTTCATGAGTGAGAGATTTTGGTCAGCGCTTAACATCGAGGTCTTTAGCGCTGGTGAGGGGTGATATGAGGTGAGTGTGGAGCAGTGTCGGAATGAAAGGGCGGGGGAAACTGGAGATACCCGAGAAAACCCGCCAACCAACGGCATCGTCCGGCACGATTCCCACATGCGAAAATCCAGTGACCGACCCCGCCGGGAATCGAACCCGGATCGCCTTGGTGGGAGGCGAGAAGTCTGATTCCTCGACCACCGTGGCCCCTGTATATTTTCATGTATGTATAATTATTTAAAATGTTTCCAATGCGTTTATCTACGAAAAGAAAACACACTTTAAACTGTGCCCATATGGTTTTGAAAATACCGTCCTCTAAAAACATGATTATCATGCTCCTCAAAAGTGCTAAAAATGACCTTCATGTTGCTGTAGCTGAGAAAATATCATCCGTAACCGTAAAACAAATTCATAGAAACCTGCATTGTACTTCAGCACATATTTTCCACAAATCAATTAACAGGGTCATCAAATCCCATTAAAAAAAAAAAAAAACGTTCTCCGAAAACAGTTTACGCTAGTTTAGTCTGTGCCTAGGTGCGATGGTGAATTCGACGAACGTGTTATATTCGACTTATCGCCTTCCTCGTTTTGTGCCTCAAATGTAAAAAAAACGCTAAGATCCAATAACTATTAAAAAGTGTTCCTTTTTACCGTTAATAACCTATACAATACGGTGGGCTCGTGAAGTGCCTGGTACGGCATGGACATATTTTTTTTTCTTTCTAAGAAATAGAGGTTGGCAGTATATGAGCGCCTCCGTACCCGATTATGCGAGTTATATAAAAGCTTGGGTGTTATCAGAACATGCAATCATTTGTACACTCTTAATCTGAATTAGTGAATATTCGCTTATTCGCGCCGATGTATGGAGCAGTTTCAACAAATTGAACCAGTGAGAAACCACTGTGGAAACTGTGACTATTCTTTGATTCCGATAGTGTGTGCTAACATCCCACAAGATAATTAGTGAATGTCCACAGATTTTCCAATAATTTTTCACTGATTCAATAAGTGAAAACTGTTTTTAGAAAAACAACTGGAAAAACTGTGAATATTCACTGATTCACTTGTGAGATGTTGACAATCTTAAAGTAAATCGGTAAATATTCACTAATTAAACAGTTACTATTTTCACTGATTCAAATTGTTGAAACTGCTCCATCCATCAGCGTGAATCAGTGAATATTCACTAATCCAAATTTAGAGTGTATACATTCCATTTCCCTGCGAGCCAGTGAGCTGGGTGGTATTAAGTGTTCATTCAATTCTTTGGCATAAATATGCTATTAGTGAGAAACTGTAGGCCTATAGCAAGCACGTTGTAAATAATAATAGTGTTCTCTTTACCTTAGAAACTAGTTTCCGCAACGTACAGTTGATTCAAACGTGAGTTTTCGCAAACGTAAGAATGGAGACGGTTGGTTGAATGAGGAACAGCAGTCGCAAAACAAGCATGAGCACTTTTACGGGTTTTTTTTGTCTATATTGGGTAAGCGTGTAGCAGCGACTCTTTAAGATCTCCCATTCTTGAATCGCAAAACTTGCCTCGTGCCTCACTAAGCATAGTTTGTGAGAGCAAACATCTCTCCACGTTACAATGATCATAATGTGAAAATAAATCTGTTACAGCATCCCTCCACGTCTCGATTCGTATACTGTAAAAAAGAGAGAGATAAAACGCTAGCATACAATTCTTATTTATGCAGGATTTCTAAGGATGTTGATCTATAGTGTGTTTTGTTAGGGAAGAGAGTGTTCTGCGTAAGTTGTTTTTGAACAGTCCATTTTCAATCAGATTCACAGAAAATGGAGTATCTACGTGCGCCTTCTATTCTTTAGTGTCCTACTTGACGGAGCTTGAGTCTGAGGGAAGGGTGAGGGGCCATGTTCCCATTTTGCACTCGCAGGTCTACATTTTTACATTTGTGGCGTGGGACGAGGCTTTAGTCATAACTGTAGGAAATAAAAAGAAATGAATAAAATAAAACCCAATAAATTTACATTTCTGGAATTTCTTTTCAGTTTTAAAATGCTTATCAATGTAAGGTTTTGGGGCGTTTTGTGTCCCCTGTGGACTCGCCCTCCCCTTGTAAATCCTTTCCTGCTGTGTACTGTATCATAATAACTCCAAATCATCGAAGTCACAACATTTCTTTGACCCATCTCTTCTGGTTGGATTCAGATCTCCACCCCATCACTGGAGCTCACAGTAAAAAAAAAGTCTTCAATTAGCGTGTATATGGATACATTCATATATGGTCTTTACTTAAGTGTGCAGGAACTCTGTGCAATGTTCATTTATTTACCAGTCGATTTCAGTACACATCGTGGCGCTGAAGTTTTGTTGTTGTCCATTTTCTTTGAAACCAAGACGTCGTATGTCCATTGATCTCCCTTTCAGCTCTTCTTCTTCTTCTTCTTCTTCTTCTTCTTCTTCTTCTTCTTCTTCGAGAATGTGGTATTGGAAATTTTGAAATGGCCCACTAATCACAGAACCAATGGTGGGGTGCAAGTATTCTTACAACTCACATGAAATTGAGAAAAAAAACAATAAAAATAAAAATTGGCATTGACTGCAGTTTGCATAAACAAAGTTACTGGGTTTTCGTTACAGCCACGTGGTCAGTTACCATGATTATCTAACTTTTTGAAGCTAGGGTAAGTTTAGTAGAGTGGAAATATTAGGACAGCACTGCACAGCGAGTTATCGAGTGCTGGTAAAGATGACACGAGGTGCGTATTAAGCATCGCTGATCAAAGGCAACGTCTGCCATGTTTCTCGTATACGAAAATAAGGATCCTCAAGTACGGTAATCGAACCACGATGGTCGTGGTGGGCAACGAGTGATTAACTGACCTCTACACGCAAAAGTCTGTTTCAAGGAGCTCACGTCTGAGGATTTGCACGACTTTAAACCCGGAACACTGGTCGTAGGGCAGCGACTTCGGTCTCACTTTATATTGGTGTTCAATCGATAGAAAACTGTAAGCGAGTTATTGCCAGCTGAAATGAAGTGCAGCTATTTAGGCGAGTCCTTAACTACCAGGATTTCATTGTTGGTGACGGAGTATATGATGTATGGAAAAGCGCCGGAATGAATGAGCGGAGGAAAAGGAAGATTTCCAAAGAAAACTCACCGATCAAAGGCGTTTTCAAGAATAAATTCTCCACGTGAAACCTGAACCGGTCAGGAATCGAACCCTTAAAAAATGTGTATGTTTGTTCACTGTGGGGCAGTTACATCGTGGAGGCTCTGGGTTCGAGTTCGTAATTAAAAAATTGGCGTTTATTTGAGATTTATTATTAGTACATTAACTACATATATTTCCGGTAGGTGCATTAGTTCTTGTCACTTAAGGGCACCGCCTACCCGCGCGTGAGAGGCTCAAAAGCGACGGAGCTGTAAGGTCGACCTTGAAGCGCGCATCAAATGCCGCGTCGCCTCAATGAGCCAAGCGCTGAACTAGCGTGCAAGCTTCCCGCCGAACTGTTTTTACTATGGGACACTAAGCGGTGACCATATTATTTTATTGGTAGAAAGTCTGCAGCTAAGTTCAGTGCAGGTCGCAATCTGAGTTTCACATACATCCGGTTAGTACATTTTGAAGTACGGATGTCTGAAAAGGCCGTTTTTGCAATGTTGTAGGGCTTAGAAACAATATTTTTTTAATGAGCGTGGCGTCTTAACAATGAGGTTCCTACCGTGTCTGAAGTTTTTTTTTCTTTTCGTACGTTGGCTCAATAGGCACACGTGGAATATTTTTGTGGAAAAAACCTGTTTACGAACACGATGCAGCGTATTTGAAGCGTGGGGTAGGTGGCCGCCTTAAGACGACTGCCTGTGGAAATTTTACGTGATCGGGCCGTTGGGTATTTAAGCTCTACTCTTGATCACTACAACTTGCCTCATTGCTTCCACATGTGCACTGCACTCAACTGGCATCGGGCCTGGACGTGACTTTTAAGTGGTGAGCTATTTTTTGTGACCATACAAATATAAACGTGTGATGCACGCCTAAAGACGACTCTGAAGTTTCTGTACGGAAAATTTAATAGGTAAAACTAACTCTAAAAACGCCAGATTTTAAAATCATAGAATTAATATTGTAAACGTAATCTTGTCAGACGTGTAACTACTCGTAAACTGACGTGAAATAGAACATGTTCATTGTTTTTTATAAACGTTGCGACCATGTCGGGCAGCATAATTTAAAACCCACAAAGCATCAAGAGTAAGGGTCATAAGAAAGAAGGTCGTGAAGGAAACAAAAACCGGATCAAATGCCGACTTGAGCTTCCAGGTTCTTGTCCTGACTAGGTTGAAAGTTTGGAAATGGCAAGGGTTGTTGCCGAGGTGAAGATGTGGTCCCAGCGAACTGTAGAGAACTTTCACCGACGAGGAACACGGCACTGCTTCCAGGACCGGAATGCTATAAGTCTGTATTCTGACTGAGCGGATGATAAACCAGGATCGTGACGTGTTTTTATGTAACTTTCTCGTCCGTCATTTGTCCGCTTCCACTGTTAGTTGACCAATGTACCGGGCTTACGCCGACTGTAAGCTATGAACTTCGCGCCTCATCCAGTTGTCGATCTTTTAGCTCAGTGATAGTTCCGTATTAATAACGTTAACTTTTTTTTTTTAAATATGTAAATGGTGGTCATTCGTAGACAATTTTGAGCATTTTCTCTACGGAAAGAGCAATTTTGTGGAAAATATTTCCTGCCAAATTGTTTTGTGACAAATACAAAATTACTTTTGGGTGACCACAATAATTAGCGTTGACAACAAAATGTTTTCGTGGCGAACATTAAAATATATGTCGGGGTCAATACTAACAAAATATTTAGATTCTTACATGTTTTTATGTGCATAGATTTTTTACTGATCAGCGTGGAATTTATTACAACAATTAGAAAATATTCTCTTAACATGAATCACATGCTGTTGATTAGTAAATCGTTTATCCGCACGATTTGACAGTTTCTACGTCAATTTGAAAATCGGAGCATATGTTTCATTGAACAAAAATGTGTGGTGGGTGCTACGTTGACATCGAACTTGTACTTCTTAATAAACCAGTTATTGCTACAAATAACAACATAACAATCTGTTTTTTTTTTTTTTTCAAAATTCTTGGATTCTGTTCGTATACTTTAAAATGAATACTAATTAAAATAAATTCCCAAGTAATTATCTAGAATGCGGGTGCATTTGGAGGGGAGGGTTGTAGAACCATTAAAACAGCCGTGCTGGACTGAATACAGTTATTCTCGTCCGAATCGTTATCTTCACGAGATAAGGTCGTGGTTGCCTAGTGATGTGGAGCAGTGGTAAAACAGTAAGCTCGCCGTGCGGGAGGACGCGGGTTCAATATCTTGTCTAATCGTCCTGATTTTAATGTTCAGTTGTGTTCGTAAATCGCTTCAGGCGGATGCTGAGGTAGTTCCTCCAGAGAAGTCCTTAAAAGATAATTTTTTGTCACCCGTTCTAAGTCATAAATTAGGGAAACTATATAGGTGACACTATACACGCGCATAAAAAAACTGCATTTTTGCGCTATGCAGTACTTTGGCGTGCAGTGTTTTCGTTGTGTGGGATTTTATACGCGGTATCCCTACAGGTTTACTTGTGGAAAGTATGACGTGAAGTAAAGTGAAAGCTTCTATGTTTCTTTTTTTACGAATAAGGTTGGTATTGTTTGACAAAGGACAGCCTGAAAAATTTTTTTGAAGTTTGTTCCTAAATGTTTCTAATGTTCGAAGTGTGTTTTCTGTTAACACATAAAGCTTTTGGGAAGATGCTAAGTAGTTTCGATTAAGCCATTTTACCTACCTTTGGCCGTCGTTTCACTGGTTGTTACACTTAAACCAGTCACTGCATGACTTTGTCAGTGATGTGTCGTCTGACTATCGCATGTGAGGAACGTGGCGAACGTTGTCGTTTGCGGGCTTGTGCACTCTGGGTGCTGCCGTTACCCTCGACCTTGCATTCCGACATTGCTTCATAGTCACCTCATATTATCACCAGCGCTCAAGACCTTGCTGCTAAGCTGACAATACATCTCCGCTGTACAGCACGACATGGATTTATTTCTTGCGCCAGGAGAGTACACCGGAGATCTTCGCCTTGTGCCTTAGAGCCCAGTACAATATCGTCGCACCTCTGTACACAGCCATGCATGCCTCGCTAAACTTAACAAACCAGTGCCATTACACGCACACCAACCACGTGTGGTTGAGAACTGCCGTGGCGTGAAGCGAAACAACCCTACGTCCTTGGATGTGCGCCACGGTGGCAAAGCTCCCTATCTTCGTCCACCTCGCGTCCAAGTGTCTGGGTGCAGACTGGAAGCGTTGCTGGTGAAGGGCGTGTGCTCACTCAGAAGTAAGGCATTGTTCGCGATAGCACGAATTTTTCATGTCAAAATTACAGCACTCCATTAACGTACGGTAACGTGTATTTTTAAGAACTGGTGTTGCTTGCTTCGTAGAGCAGTTCGTGGATTCCCCATTGTTTACGTAACTCAACTAAGATACAATCCTTACTTTTTTTTTAAAGAATACCGTTGCTTACAGGTGGATTTGGCACAGCACTTGTACAGTCAAATTGGTATACTTTATTTTACACAGTTTTTTTTTTTTTTTTTTTTTAACTATTTGGAGAAATATTCCGTGACGATTGGCAGAAATTAATGGAGTAAGACTATACGATGTAATTATTTAGAAGTTATTACTGTCCGGATTAACTTAAAGCAACCTAAATAGCTTTTACGTTATTAATCTTGAAGTATAACGAATGTCACATATACGTGAGTAGAAGTATTTATCAACGAGAATTATTCTTGTCATGTAGATAGTCTTATCTCAACTATTTAGATCGTGAGTATATGATATTTATCCATTATACCGTCTAAAAATATGGATATGTAAAACGGAATGTGTCTCATGCAGCATACAAAATGTTGAAATTGAATGTTTCAATTTTATTTAAGGTAGATTCAGCCCGTATAGCCCACTATTTATTAATATCTTACTAGTTTTCAAGGCTTTCAGCTATAAAACTGACAAATTGGCTTTATATTAGCAATTAGTCATACACAGCTATTGTTCTTAAGTTTTATATGGCGTTGACTTAACTAATTTATGCATATCTTCTGAAAGTTCCGTTGTATAGCCAAGTGTATGCTATCAGTTATCTCCCCAACTACAAACAAACAGCTACATATTTGATAATTCACAAATGTTAATAGTGTGTTACGAATAATTCACTTTAGAATAATTCTTGGGTGTATGTATTTTTTATAAATGTGTTTGTCTTGAGAACACGTGTAGTATGACGCGTAAGGCTGTCCTTATGCTAGAAAACCAAGGCGTCTACTTGTTAAGATGGCTTCGTCGTCATTCATCTGTCCCATGAGAGACTCATGCTCGCACAATTGGCAACGTCAGGAACTCTTGGAACATTTTTAGTGCAACTGGCAATGGCCACAACGACCAGTTGGCATCCTGTCGCCAACACGATAGTTGTCGGTTGCCGTCTTCGGAAACTTGAATCAGCACTCAAGCTCTACAACTACAAAAGTTTCTTATCTGTTCAGATCGTCTAGCGGTTATTCCGTAAGGCTGTGACCCTACTCGACCTACTAGACATGATGAATCCGTTCCTGTCAAGAATGTGCAAGGGGAAAGAGTCTCTAACTCGTCTGTATTTGGCACTTAATAAACACTCGTTCCATATATCATTAGCACCTGGTTAGCTTACTCCAGTTACACGCCGTCACATCTCGTCCCATCAGAACTCTCCATGCAGACATCGGTGAAGCTACAGCAACGTGGAAAATGTACAACTGCCTTTCCTTGAACGGTTTAAAATAATTCTTTAAACATTCATTTTTTTTATAAACGACGTAATTATCTAATACGCAATGAAGCACTTGGTTATAAAAGCTAAACCGTTATAGAAGTTCTCGGGAGAAAGACAGACGCCAGTTGAGGGCCTTGTGCATAGAGGCGATTAGTCTTAGTAGTTAGCCAGCATGAGTCGACCTTAAGGCCATGCTCTCTAGTTTCTACTTGTTAAGCGATATTAATTTTTTACGCCTAAACTAGATCAGATAAGAAAAAAATATGTTTGGCAGTTTTGTTTAAAACCGTGTTCTCCATGTTGTCTGATTTTTAAAATACTAATACTATGGTTTTAACTAATTATATAATTAACGAAATTCCGGTTAATTGAATTTTTAGTCAAAACCGTTTAATTTGTTGCATTGAAAAAATTAGCTGTCACGCCAAAAACCATTTTAAACAAAACTGACGGACAGATATTTATATCTGCTCTCGTTTAAATTTTAAAAAAATAATTACCTCAAAACCAGTAGAAACTAAAGAGGTGGCATTTCGCGGTCGTTGCAGGCTAATAGCACTCAAATTAGAAGTTATTATCGCATGTATCAAAAGCCTAAGGATTGAACTACGGACGCCGGGATGTATCTTTTTCATTTGCCTTCAGGAAACTGTGTGCCAATGCCCTAAAATTACAATTTTTAGTAATTTTCACTTTTTTCTATATTGGCATACGATAGGATTAAAGTAAAAAGTGTTGGCTACAGATAATAAATGTTTACCTTTCCTGGACAGAAACTGTGTTCTCATAACAGTTATTTACTGACATATGCGTATATGCGCAAATATTAATTTCATATAAAACATCTTACGAAAGACTCCTTTTTAGTCATAAATTAAAATTTCTGTTCGTAAAGAAGGGTATAAATTCATTAAATTATATAAGTTATGCGTTCGGCCAGTATAATTTTTGCTATGCGGAAAATACGTCCTTCATGAGTTTATAGCATTTTTTTTATCTGGGGTGTACTTTAGTGGAGATGGACGTGGGTCAAGAAAGAGATAGAATTTTTCTAAACTGTCAGTTATACTGTACAAATGTTTTCTTTACAGCAAAGAAAATAATTGCTTTGAATCAGTTTAGCTTGCAGTAAAGAAATATTGTTTTAAGCAAAGAAAAACTTCAAAAACATAGTATATTAAGTGTTAGTTTTTGTTTAGCCAACTTCCTCCGCATGCATTGTTTTGTAGCAAATGTCGACTTCCTTAGCACGGTCACCCACGGTGCGAGAGGTCCTGGTTTCAGTCTCCGACATGGATGTTGCTCTGTCCTTTCACCTCACTTCACTTCATCGGCTCTTAAGACCTCGTTGTTAAAGGGCCGTAACACCCTCCCTCCTTACGTCTTTGTAGAAAAGAAATATTATTTTCAACACAACCGCAACTGACTTTACCGGAAACATTTTTACCTAACTATTTTAATGGTGATAAAACATTTTTGTTCTTATCACTGTAAGCTTAAAACAAAAATTTTCTTTGCGGCAAATCTTCTTTACAATGGTTCATATTTTATCAAAACTTTCTTCGCCACAACAAAATTTTTGTGGTTGTAAGAAAACATTTAGAGTGCAGATGACTTGCTCGGATATTTCGAAGACTAGATTGATATAGGTCTTGTAAGTCAAAACGTCTGAAGAAATCCGTTAAAATTTAGTTTCGTTTGCATCTGAAAGTTCTACTATATGATTTACACCATGGGACTCTCTGGCGGGGAGGGGGGGGATGGGAGGGGGACACGTCTCCTCCAAACATTCCTTGTGGAGGGGACACAGGGACATATTGATGTTCAAGTGAAGGTATTGTGTGTTATTTATATATTGTTAACTTGAATACTAATACATGTAAAGGATAATTATTTCAGTGATCAACCTGTTTGAAAGACAAATTTATTTATTAAACCTTCTATTAGGATATTTTCACTTCTATTCGCCAAACATATTTACGTCCCATGTCCCCCCCCCCCCTAAATTTACTTACAGGAGAGACCCATGGTTTACACTTATGTACTGAATGCCCGGGCCAGAATACTTAGCTCATGTGGGTGCATGTGCTGAATACTACCGAAACTTAATCTACCATGGTCCCGCCGTAATGTTTTTATTGTGGGACTTGAAGCAGTGACCTTGTAATTTTATTGAACCCGTCCCTGTAGCCATTCCAGTGTTATTGTATAGACCTACCTCAATTTCGAACGAATCAGGTTCATATATAATGAAAAATGACCGTTTCAAAAAACCGAATTTAGCACAGTTTGTGGGCATTAAAATAACGCTTGCAATGTGCGTGGCGTTTTAAAAGTCATTACCACAAGTAGTTAGAAGTTTTGTTTTCTTCTCGTAGACAAGCTCTGTGGACTCACATTTACTGGTATCTGAGAAAGAACGTAACACCGAACATGCTGCACGAAGTTCGAGTGTCAGACAGGCGGCAGCCTTAAGATTGTTAATGTTTTCCATTAAGGGGTGGCTAATAGCTTCTTCATGTGGTTATATGTGCCATTTCAAGGTTTTACGTATTTTGATGCACATTTAAAACGTCACTGCACATACACTTGTTAACTGTCCGGAAACATTTCGGAGAAATATTGTACAGCTTATCCATGTCTTTAGTATAGTTGTTACACTGGTCATCTTACTAAGTTTTGAATATTTGGTTTTGTCGAGTAACAAATATCTGACAACAGAAATAACACAAATACTAACATCATAAAGCAACGTCCTTAACGATGAACTGACAAAACGAATTTTTTGTCTAATATGTGTCACAATCAACCTAATTTTTGGCATGATTCATATAATACCCAGTTAAAATCAAACGTGATTGTTTCACAGTAATATGAATAGCATTGATTCGCTGACAAGAAAGACTCTTGAGTATTGAAATTATTTGTTATTAAATATATTTTACTTGATTAATTACAGTTGACTACAGCAGAATATTGTCCGATCAGGGCGGCGGATTAATTTATGGCGAGTAAAATGCATAAAGTCAATTATATCGCGACTTAAATATCTTCACAATTCCGTTAAATATTATTACGTTTTTATTATACTTCTTTATAAATGTTGTCTTTGCGTATCAATTTTAAAGCATAATGTAGGCATGCCCAATGTGAGTTTTTTTTAATTCTACTACGCAAACAATCTCTAAAAATCAAACCTGTTCGTGTTCATATGTGGGGCGTACTTGTTTATTTATGTTTCCACTAAATCTAATGATTAAAAATCTAATATATCAACCTTTCGATTTCTGATCACAGTTGGTTGCTAGACTTAAGCGTTATAGTTTGACATTACACTGCATCGACAATAGAAAATTATGTGCCTTGAGTAGCGCCACGATTTTGAGGAGAAAAGATTTTTGCACCATTTGAATCAGGAATTTGCAAAAGGGACCAAGTCCAAGTGAGTAGATTGCTGGGAAACAACAAAAAACTTATTATAGCCTAGTGGATCTGGGAGTGAACAGGTCATCAATAATGGATAACTTGAAAGAATAGTGTGTGCGGAAGAATATGAAACATGCTGACATAGACACGCATTTATATTTTATTTTTAGAAATTAATAATGTTATTGGAATTGATACCTTTTAAAAAATAAGTAGCGTTTTTTTCTAACAATGGCACATAAAACATAATGCTACGAGTGTTTATTAGTGTAATGTTGGTATATTCTAGTGAAAAACTAATAATATGATACATAGAAACATACTTTGCAAACACAACACCACCCAGTATCTTTTACCCATAAAGCAGTGTTAGTTATTTATTACACTATCAGAGAAAGCATAATGTATTTGGTGTAGATTATTGGAACCTTAGTATATGCTAGTGAAAAAACTACTAAGCCACATTGAAAATTATTATTCAACTACAATCACGTAAGTCATAAACAAAATAATGCGCTATTGGCACATTCATGGACTAGTCCGTTTAACGTATTTCTTGTATAGGACTGAGTTTATTTTGCTGCTGACAACAAGAGAATGCTTTGGAGAGTCGAAATATCGTATAACCTGAATTTGTTCAAAAAGTGGACTTGGTCCCTTTTGCAAATTCCCGATTCATTTGGTTTGAATGCTTTATGTGCACATCTGCAGTTCAGCTCCATGGTCAGTGATTGGATGTTTTAATAATTGCTCACGGTATTTGTTCTTCTGGTTTATTTTGTTTAGCTATTATTATCTCACTTGTCTTGAGTTCTACTGGCAAATCACAGCAGTATGATGTCACAATAACCTTATTCTGATTGGTGTAG
Source organism: Medauroidea extradentata (assembly GCA_003012365.1). Lineage (NCBI taxonomy): Eukaryota > Metazoa > Arthropoda > Insecta > Phasmatodea > Phasmatidae > Medauroidea > Medauroidea extradentata. The sequence continues at coordinate 48,985 of PNEQ01084946.1, forward strand.
TCAAATGAGATGTGTATCTGAACAAAGACCCGCTGTCAATAACCATGAAGCAAAGCTGCCGACGTGCACATAAGCCACTGAAACAAAGCGGTGCAGAATTATTTTCATGACAAACTCCATCACGAGTGACCAGGTAGAAACATCCAACATGTAGCTTGGTGTAGCTGGGCGCGCAACTGATACAAATTCACAACGGCGACAGTGATTGCTCGTGCAAAGCCGTAGTCAGGATTTATGTTAGGAGAGAGGGGGCTTCTAACTTGGGAATGTTATAAAGTAATACCGATCCTCCAATAATGTGGGGAGGGGGGAATCTGGATTTTCAAGGTGCAAAGTTGTTCTTTTAAAACAGTTTTCTGTAGGTAAGAGGCGTCTGGACCTCCATGGACTCTCCCTCAGGCTACGTATCTGCCTCGTATCTTCTCACAAATTGTCAGTGACAGATGGAACAGCTAACGTCTTCCGTTACAATGTAATTGCATTGTTTCGAAATATTGTCTTACCTCTCTGATTCAAATAAGGAAAATAAGCCACCGTGACCAGGGTTCCAGAACGGTATTTCTAAGAAGTGGTACACCCAAACAAATATTTTGGCGTGCTAGGCAAATCTTACCCTTCAGGTCAGTGTTAACCAAGTCTTACTCTTTGCAGCAACAAAATAGTCTGATTTTAGCAACAAAATATTTAATTGTCCCTATTATTTAGTAACGCCAGTAAGATTTTGTTTTATTCGATAAAACCTTTGTTGCAATGCACGTATCTACTGTCCTTCAATTTTACTAAATCCCTCTTACATAGACTTGTTCTTGATATATCGATGGCCCAGTTCAAAAGGGAAAGAACTCAAAAAATTGCATTTTGGAGTTTGGCTCACCAACACATACGCAGAAGTGCACTTTACCCAGTTGAAAGAAAAACAACACGTAAACTCACTTGTTTTAATAGCATAGCACTTACTGACTGCCAGTAAAGAGCTAGAAATTCTATTATATTATTTTATAGTGTGATAATTTCAACAGAGGCAGACTATAACATTTTAAACACCTTAAATAGTTCTTCCTCTGTACTTTTGTTCCAAGTTAACACAAACGAAATAGTGAATTAATAGATTTTTAAGAGAAACTGAATTCTTTCAATGTGCATTTTACTCAAAACTGGGAATTTTGAGTTGTTTCCCTTTTAAACCGGGCCGTCGATATTTATTTGAAAACATTCCTTCTTTTCACCGTTGATCCATACTCATTTCGCTGATAAGCGTTCACTAACTTTCTCAACTTGACTCTGTGCCCGTTTTCTGAGCTACCATTTAGCAGTAAAGTAAAAAGAAACTGAATTGTATTGATATCTTGCTGAACTCTTCCAATTTCAGTTGTTAACTCGAGAACACCCGGAGTACTCCACACAGCTGTAGAACACGTGTAAAATTCCGCGCCGGATATACGCGTACCCGTCTGTTATCCAAATAAAGTACAGCCATTGATATAATGCGATCAATTTCTCAGAAAATTGTCAACATGAACTTAACTTTGTCTTCATATATCTACTTATTATTGGGAAACTTCTGTGACCAAGGTCGCTAAGGCGTAAACGAGTAAGGATGTGCGTACGTCGTATTTGCATTGCATATTAAGTTAGTGTTGTGTAAACACCATCTAGTATCTATCCCCTCATTCCCTCATTAGACCCTCCGCCGATATATATATATATATATATATATATATATATATATATATATATATATATATAAGTGAAAACGTTCTAAAATAATTTGCGTAGCTATATTGCTGTACAGTTCGTCACAATAACAATGCAGTTCGTATCTTAAATTTGCAGGTATTTCTCGTCTCGTCAATAGTTTTTTTTGTCTCTGCAATATTTAAGTATTTCTGTTAGTTAAAAAATAATATCGTTAGTAATTTAGTTATTAAATACTAAATAATAATACAAATAATAGTAATAATAATTTACGAAGTTGTCATCGTTTTAGACTGTACTTTACTCAAAGTGGACTAAGCTGATATTAAAACCGTATAGCTTGTTGTAACCGTCATACAATATTTCCAGCACATAAATATTAAAATCTTTCGAGTTACCTGAAATCTGTTCACAGTTTTGTTATGACACAAGTTAACAATTGCCGATTACTGAATGACAGACAAGCTACAGCCCAAACAAGTAGACCTGGAAACATGGCATTTTTAGTACGTAGGAAAGCAATAAGAAGGGATTAGGTTTTTGAAATTTGATCCATAAGGGGGTGAAAAAACTTGAAATGTATGTTCGAGATATCGAAGTGTTTTTTGCTTTGTAATGATCATAAATATCATAAAATTGTTTTTAAGTATAATTCACGTATATTTGACCCAAAACTGGTATAAAAATAATATTGTGTTTTCGATTGACTGTATATGTAAGCAGCTAAAAATATGTACAAGTTGTATATATTAGATACAGTTAACTAATTAGCCGGGGGAAACTTAATTTTAACCATTTAGGCAGACGAACCAATACGCAAGCATGATCACTGAGAAAGGAATTATTCGGAGTTACATTTTGCAATCCTATCGATAGGCAATGTAGTACAACGTCTGAGCTCACGGGCATGTATAAGTATTATTGTTTTTTTTTCTTTTATTCAAAGAATACTGCCACCCACCGCTCGAGACATTACCTGGTGTTCTATTACACAAGAGCAAAGCCGTTGGTGGACATATACTATGCTTTATAGAAAACGAGTATACTATACACATTGTGTCGAGTGTTTGTATAGGCGCGAGCAACCAAAACTAGGCGTTGTATGCCAAACATATGTTGAAAAGAAATATTTTATAGCGCGTATTTTCAGAAGTTACTTTACCATATTTTGAGATACCATTAATTTAGTCAATGCCAATGTTTTGTGACGCCTGTTAACAGAGAATTTGTTTGTCTGACGTCAGTCACAATGCTCATTGTTTCAATTTTCTAAGAAAATGTTTTTATATTAACTGCGATATGATTGCATTATCAGTAGAGTCCGGAAAATTTCGCTGATTCAATGACCTAAGTGTTAGAATGCACTGTTCTGTACATACTCAAGCCCCGACCATTTGTCCACTAGCTGCTACTCAGTGGAGCAGAGTAGAATGAACGAATAGACGGGACTTGAATGTACATAGGACAATGGATTCTAGCCTGCAGGTCACTGAATCCGCGAAATTTTCCGAGCCCTAATTATCAGTTATCAATATAATTTTCCACGGGCTTCAAAGTGAATTGCCTCCCAGCATTAAAATATATGGGACAGGAAGTTGTCGCGAATGATTTTCGCCCCACTTTGTTTCAGTGTCTTACGTGCACACCTGCAGCTCCAACTTCATGGTTATTGGCAGTGTTTTTGTGCAGAGTTATTATTCATTTGACTGTAACCTATCAGTACACGGATAACTGCGACACAACACGTATGTGATTTGCCACACGCTGGGTGTTACGGCATTCCAATCACTGACCACAAAGCAGAGATGCAGGTGAGCACGTAAGGCACTGAAACAAAGTGATGCAAAAATCTTTTCGCGACAAACTTCCTGTCCCTAGGCATTGGATTACTTGGCCAGCCACTTTCACGGTGGTTAATTGTCCTATTAGCAGATTTTAAATTAAGAATTAAGCGGTTACGAGAAATATTTTGTCATAAATATTTTAATCATCATAATTATTTTCAGATAATGAAGTTCATTCGCTGTAGGTGTGATACCGAGTGAATATCCCTGTACACGACCTTCACGCGTCGAATGATTTAGACTAGCTTTTGGACGCATATTAAGGCTCTATCACTGTCCGGACGTGCATGAGATTCAAATGTTTGTGTTAAGTCACAGTTCGAAGAAATGAAGCAACAGTAGACGGAACGGCGAATGGCGCCGAACGTGCTGTCGGGATGGTGTTCGTGTGAGTCCGGCCCGAGGCAGCTCGGCTCGGAGCGTGGCCCCAGAACTCGGCGAGCGCAGCGCTGTAAACACACGGCCGGCCTGAGTTCAACGACCTCCGGCCGAGCGAGCCGGCCAAGTTTGTTATTGTTCGACAACGTTCGGCTGCGCTCGTGTCCTTCCGCCGACCGGGGTGGGAGATCGAACAAGTCTGTGTAGGGTTGGCGAGGGGGGACTGGAGGAGGTGCAGTGCCGCGGGGTGATAGTGTGCCAGCGGTATAAAAGCGAAGCGATAATGGAAGAAAGTGCGCGGCCATACAACGCTCTCGTACTTGAGCGTACGTAACGAGTTTTCATTACTTTACTTCCGGGTGGATGACCTCACGAAGACGTAGGAGGGGAGGAAAAAGAGCGCTCTGTTGCGAATCTTCTTGTTCCTATCATTGAATAGCTAACAAGTTTCCTTCTTATATTCATTGGGATCCTCGTTTTAACACCTGATTAATGAGTAAATTCGGCTGGAGCAGATTTCATCATGTATGTGTACTAAATAATAAATTAACAATGCAATTTTGCTTAGCACTGTGCAAAACGTATTGTTTTTTTATTAATTGCAAGCTATTGTATTTAATTTGTTTCCATTTTAGTAGTTGGTTTATAATCCTACTAGCAGTTATGCCGTATTGACCTAACACACACATCAAAATGGGCGGGAATTTAACCCGGAACTTTGTGGTTCGAAAGTAATGCGTCAGCGATGTCAATTACCAGTTAATTTCTTATACATTCTGCGTATTCGCTATCGGATAAAAGTGTGTTGCAATGATGATTGTGTGTGGCGTATATCTAGATATAAGATACGGTGATGGGAAGGTTATCTTTTAATGTAAATACTGAGTAATTTTTTTTTTTTTTTTTTTTGCATTTTTCCAATTTCAAGGCATTAAGTTAATGACGTCCTCTATCAGAAAATTCGTTAAGGTTATTTCAGTCCATTTGCTATTTTTAAACTATGGGGTTCTTAAATAATGTAGGTTTTAATTTCAGTTTAAATAAATATTTCAATTTCCTTCTGGAGTTACCACTTGAACAACTCACTAACATAACATCTAAATTTTTTTACATAATAATCTATGTATATATCCAAGTATCTTTATAAGAAACTATGCCCGCCACCAATTCAGTCTTGCTATTGACACTCGTCACTCCAGAGACCTACAAGTATCTCATAACCACGTCCACAGATAGTTCACTACGTTCTATCACTTTTTAAATTTGCTCTGGACTCACGCAGGATAATCTCCGCTAGGCCGCAGTCGCTTGTCATTCATCGACGTAACAGCTGTCTTGATCACTCGTCGCCTCCGACATCGCTTGCTGCTCCACATGCACTCTCGCCGATATCACGAACGTCTTTCAAGTCATAGGACTAAACTCTAAACTCCAAAAACTCGTGGGTTCGGGGAACCCCCCCCCCTCCTTAAACATGTATCTGGAAATCTCCTTCAGCGACCAGGTCAGGGTAATATGGACCTACCGTATCTCGAAATCTCTGTGATGCGACCACGCGCTGCCTCACTCGTCTGTCATCAGAAAGAGCCGTCGCACTGCCAAAAACAGCAGATTATATTAAAGACAGACTGCTGGTTATCATATTCCAACCAGTGACCTTGGGAATTGCAGTCAAGGTAAGAAATTGAGGCAGGGTATTGTGAGAAAGTGTTGCCGGCGAGGAGGGAAGTCGCGTATTGAGTTTCTGTAGCATTATAAGCACCTACCACCTTCGCTTTTAACACTAGCCTATATATACTCTCCGGGTGGATCTTTACGTTATTATTTTGTCCATACACTGTCATTTGTTAAATAGGCGTAATAATAGCACAAGGGGTATACAAAACAAATGGGTTCATCCGATACATTTCTCGTGAGGATACGTGTGATTAAGGGTTATTTTATAAAATCATAACTTAGAATAGTCATAGTAGCCGGTTGGGAACGATATAATGCATGTTGTTTGAAATATTTCCGCAAACATATCTATAGGATCGTACAACTGCAATGCGATTAGTCTGTAGCTGCAGACTTGCTTTGTAGTTGCTATTTTCGCTGTTGGGTTGTTTCGTGCGAAGCGATTACCTGGATTATAAATCACGAGTTATAAGCTAATAAAAACGCATGACCACATACAGTATTCGACCGTCCTCCATAAATTTTATCAAATATTTTGCAAAATTGTATGGCATTGTTTAGGAGTAACAATCCTTGGATATAGAGTGAGTGAGAGATTTTGGCCAGTGCCGACCAGCGACATCGTCCGGCACGATTCCCACATGCAAATCAGTGAATCGAACCCTTATCGCCTTGGGGGGGGGGGGGGGCGAATGGTCTGACCATTCAGCCACCGCCGCCCCACGGAATTTTAGAGTTAAGCTCATTTTGATCTCCGAAAGTTAGCTGGTAAAAGTTTTCATAAATAGGCTCGCAAGTATATTAGGACGAGTTTCCCCAATCCAGGAGTTCTTGAATTTTTAAGTGGTCGAAGTCCCGAGTTCAGCGAGAGCACGAGCACGAGCGGACCAGCGACTGTCACCTCGAAGGAGATTCGACGAAAGACCGAGAAGGATGTTACGGAAGTGATGGTGCGCTGTGAGGGACACGTGGAATTGAGTAATGAGAGACTCGTACAAGAAACTTGAAAATAATAAGACTGTTTTATGGAAGAATATTTTTTCTTGTAGTGACATTTCATTGAGTAAATACAGACCTGTAAATAGCAACAGTTAGTGTAGATATAAGTTAATAGTGAGTGACCTGAAGAATAAATTAAACATGTAAATTAAGAATACTCTTTCATTTAAATAAAAATGTCAAGTTCCTTCCACTCCAACTATACTTATTGAAACAGTATACTATTGCAAACAGACTCTCGCTTCCGGCGTTGTGAGGTTATTAGGTCTTATTTGTTGTTTACATGATAGAGCTGGTGCTAATCACCTAATTTAACTATCAACTAGGTCACAAAACATATTACTAACACATACATGTTCTATTTTACACAATGAACAGCTTGGCCAAAACGTATTTCTTCTTCACTGCTTGTACTTACACTCACGCCTTTCAGCCGTCCATTCAGATGTAACTTATACTGATGATTCTCGAAACAGGAACAATTGTAAAATTCGATGGGCCTTTAAATCATACATAGTGTCATCGTTAGTAGCTTTATAACAAGAACACATCACATTGAATACTCAGATTTTCTTGTTAAAATAATAATTGTCAAATCAATAAAATGTCATTAAGAACACCGCCTACCAGCGCATTAGATGCTCACATACGACGGACCTACACGGGCGCTAATCAGATGCCGCACAGCCACGACGAGCCAAGCGCCGACTAACGTGCGAGGTTCCCGCTGATTTAGTTTTACTGCGAGAATTCAAGTGGTGGCTATGTCATTTTATTTGTGGAAAGCCTGTAGCAAATTCCAGTGCACGAGGGCTTCTAAACAAAATTTTTAAATAAAATGGTGTCTTAAAGCTGTCATCTGTAGGGCCACGATTTTGTCGCGAAAAGATTTTTGCCCCACTTTGTTTCAGTGACTCACGTGCACATCGGCAGTTCTGTTTCAAGGTTATTGGCAGCGTGTCTTTGTTCAGACACGTTTCTCATTTTACTGCACCAATCAGAATAAGAATATTGTGAGCCTGCACGTCTATAATTTGCCAAGGCAAGTGAGAGTAAAATCATCCAACCACAGACGATGTAGTAGAGCTGCAGGTGTGCACATGACGCATCGAAACCAAATGTTGCAAAAATATTTTCGCCATAAAATCGCGGCTCTAGTCATCTGGTAAATGGTGTGTGTGTGTGTGTGTGAGGCGAAAATAGATGTGGCGCTACGAGCGACAACGGGCGGCCGGAACATGTTTTTTGATACCGCCTCTACTCTGAAGTCGTAAATGCGCATGTTGTGTTCTCGCCGTAACGATTTTACTGTGGGACTTTAAACGGTGACCATATAATTTTATCAAAAGCGTCACTGTAGCAAATTCAGTTTCGTTGTATATCTCAGTTTCGAACGAGTCAGCACATATACCTTGAGAAACAACCGTCTGAAAAAGCCTATTTTAGTCGTAGGCTTGAGGGCTTTAAACTAATGCTTCGAATGTGCGTGGTGTCTTAAATGTCATTTCCGCGAGTAGTCTAAAGTGTGTTTTCTTTTCGTTAATAAGCATTGTGAAAGTATGTTTGCTGGTCTCTGAAAAAAAAAAAAAAAAAACGTAACTCCGAACACACTGCAAGCAAATCGAGCGCCAGCCAGTCGGCCGCCTTTAACAATGACATTCCGTCCTTGTCTGAAGCGTGTTTTCTTTTCTTATGTTGGTACAATAAGGCACAAGTTAAATAGTTTCGTAAAAAAATAAGTTCCCCGCACGTTACAATGTTTTTGAAGCACGGATATTTTTTATCATTTAAGTTTTAACAAAAGAATAAATATCAGTTACTATGTGAGTTATTAGGAAGTAATATTTTATTACAAATTCTTTCACCGGAGGAATATCCTAGCTTAATCGGAATGGAGAAATCGCTAAATTAAATAAAAAAAGTTGAATTAAATTTCCCTAGTATATCTACAGAACTTACCAAGATTATTGACAGCGCAACATATAATCCTTACTTTCCTTCATTTCACAGGCCTATCACTTAATATTTACAGTACATAATAAACCTACACTACATAACGAGTATTTTAATATCTGCCTTTATCATAAATGGTTTTCAAATGACGTTAGTATAGTCACTTAACACTTGGAATTCCTTACTCTCAGACTTTAACATTAAAACTAATAATCCTCTTTCCCTATCTTAGGTCTATACTTCTAGTCCGTTCCACACACAGATTTACCGCACGCGCGTTCTCTCCAGTCTTCAGCACTCCCTTCGCCGCACACTTCTCGCTTAGTTGTCCGATGCCGCTGTTTGCTATCCATCGTCTCCGTTGCTGTTGTTTCCTATAACTTCAGCAAAATTCGATATCCCTAAGGATATATAACTCTATGTAACGTCAATCAAGAGAAAATAAAATGAACGTGTAGTAAAATTTGATGTTCACGTCAGAACAAAAATTGTCGACAGGCATCACATTAAATATGTACAACATACAATAAATAAGTTCCTTCAGAACTGCCCTCATTTGTACAATTATACTTTGCGTTTAGTCTCTTCAGTGTTTGCTATCGTTTGAATGACTACATGAGACTTTTCAGTATTTCAAGAGAGCAACACGTACCGTAAGCAGGGTGACTTTGGACACGTGGGGTGACTTTGGGACTGTACAGACAATTATTTTTCTCGTATATTGTAACCCTGAATGAAGAAATTTACTTGCGATAACTTCTGAATAATAAATATCCACATGCCATTTAAATAATGTTTATTCATAGTCGACAATCATGGAAAATAAAAAGTAGTATAAAAGTGTTCCAAAGTCAACCCCGCTTACGGTACTTACTAGTGTCTGAAAGAGACCGTATTTTCTAGTCGGATGAAATGCACCATAATTAGAGCCCACGATTTTTCGCGAAAAGAATTCTGCAACAGTTTATTTCAATGCCTTATGTGCACATATGTAGCCCTGCCTCGTTGTCAGTGATTGGCTGTTTTTAACTCTCAACGTCTAGAGTTCTACCCGCAAATCACAGACGTGTGGTGTCGCAGTAACCTTGTTCCTGTTGGCACAGTCAAATGAGCTACGCCTGGGCAATTGTTAGAGATGATGGTATATCGCGAAAATGTTTTGTGCCAACATACCTTTGAAATTACTGTAGTTTATTGCAACACATGTGATTGATTGGGTGATGTACGTCTGACACAACGTAGCTGTCTGCAGACCAATAACAGGCATCAAATATTTCATTAGCGGGACTCTAATTGGCTCAGTCAAATAGTGCAACAGCTCCAAGTACAAGGGAAAGCCAGTAATCTTTTACTGAGAAGAACGGGCGTTGAAACCCAGCAAAAAGTCGTGTTTTCCAGCGATAAACCATCATCTCTAGTAATAATACATTCTGCCAACAACCATGAAGCACAGCTTCATATGTGCACATAAGACATTGAAACAAACTGGTGCAGAATTATTTTAGCTCTAACCATAATACTTGTCGGAATTACTTGAGTAATACAAATTTGGTAAGTATATTTTACTATCGTTAGAATGGACATTACTTTGCAATATTGTTACAGGTATAAAAAGTAATTTATGATTTCAACGTACAGAAACTGTGATTGTCTCTCCAGCCCTAAGAGATCGTGTTTCATAACATCACACAAAAGTTTTACAATCAGTATTAATCTGATCGTATGTCCAGGCCTTACAGATTGTGTCTCTAACATCTCATAAAATTATTACATAAATTCAACAGTTTTGCAATTAGTATGAAGCTGTCATTACCGAGGCCAGTTCATGCGCCTACGCAATTGTGTACATCCCTTAAGAGAAGTCCTCGACTGGCGCATGGACGGCGTTGCAGCGTGTCACGCGCATACATTTTTACGTGAAACCGCTTAAGTTATTCATATCATGTTTGTCTACGAAAAGAACACACACTTGAAACTATGCTTCTAGTTTTTCAAAAATGCAGCACGCTTGTTAGAAACATGATTTTCGGGCCTCTCAAAATGGCTAAAATCGGGTTTTTTAGACTGCTGTAACTCCGAGAATGTTACCTGAATTCGTAAAGTGCAAAACGAGAGGCATGCGTTGGTCTTTACTTCAAACTATTCCAAAATAAAATATTGGGGCCACCGCTTAAAGTCCCATAGGAAAAAGACTACAGCGGAAACCCTACACGCCAGTTTGGCGCGCTGCGAATAGAGGCGATATGCTTCTCGTCAAGCTTGGGACACTGGCTCTTATCGCTACGCTGTTCCCACGCGTCAAAGGTGGAAATTCGACACCGCGAAGGACTCCTCTTAAGTTATTCAGCTTTGCTGGCCACATAGACTTATCCTGTGTATGCCAATACTTACTGCTACAAAAAAGTCTTTTAAGAGCCAATTAATTTGTGTTAAAACTTTTAAGTGTATGAGAATTACTCTTATTTTGTGGAACCATCCATCCCCCGTTAATAATCCGTAGTCCTAGAGTCCTCTAATTACTTCCTTCCACAACTGCAATCTTAGAACAGTAGCATTCCAATATATGTTTTCACTCACTGCACTCTGCGCTCGTCAATGTCTTTCCCGATGTCGTCCTTGAACTCGTCCGCCAACTCGAGCTGACACTCGAGACATAGACTTGGCCGCGTAAAAGGAACTAACTCACCCATATAGTCTTCGGTGTCATTTCTGGAAAGCTCTTTTACCAGCCAACGTGAACATAACTAGAGAGGTGCTAGGAGTGGCTTTTCCACCTCAAGGGAATTATTAGCGGAATGTATAATATCTCTGACCCTACTATTCATGTAAAGATCTCTGAAGATCTCGCGTGGAGAAGTAGGCTTTAGCCCGCCCGACAATGTGGTGTTCGGTACTCCAATGACAACCAATTCCATTTAAAAATTTACATACCTCGAAAATTCAAGAGGTGACGAATTTCCCTACGTTTCAACGGTAATCTTGTAATGCCGTCCTTTCGTGATGCTGCGCATTACAAAGACCACCGCATCGTGTGGAATTACAAATAGGTGCCTTGAAGTGCAGTGTTCCGGGCGAGAAGAGTGATAGGTAACGCCAGTGACCGGGATAGAAAGGGTTGGAGCTGGAACATGTGAGGTACGTGATACTTCGTGCTCTCTTCCCCAGGCGGTCTGTTAGGGTACTTACTAAGGAACGTCCTCAGTTACTAAATTAGCACCAGATAATTCGTTTATTCTAATTTCACAAAAAATAATATACCTACGATAGTAAAACTTTTTGAAGCCAAGATAAAAGCCGTACGTCTGTTACTAGAGTCGAAGTTTTGATCCTGAGATATTAATATGATTATAAAGAATGGAGAATTCAGTGAAGTATTGTAATATTGCGCAATTTATTGGCAATACATATTTTTTCTATTAAACAAACAATTTCACTATAGTAACATATATGTATCCTTTGTAAATACTTACCTAACTTATTGTATTAAAACTCTTTGGTAACTTAGTTTTTTTGTGAGAAAACAGACTACAAGCAGAGCGTGTTTTCGTACTTGTCCTTTTTATCTTCTACAAACACATATACTCCCTCTCTGGTCAGTGTTACTGCTTGGTTTCTACCTCTCAGTGTTTACAGTACAGATAGTGAAATGGACGACTCTAGCGCAGTTTAGAACTAAAGATGTCTTGCATTGTGACACATACCACAATTGTCCACAAGTAGCTGTAAAATTTTACCGAAGTTATACAAAACACAGTATAGAAGCAAACCCTAGCATTTATTTCCCGGGTTGGTGCTTATTCCTGCTAGGGTCAGCCGCGGGGAAGAAATACAGACTGTTTGGCCCTTAGTATCATTACATAGCAGCTTATGCAACTCTCAATGAAATAGGTCACACGGAACCCTCTTTTATACGTCACTGGGAGTATAAACAACCATACCTAGGCCTATTGGGTCGCGCTAGCAATAAATACTGCGTACAGTGATAAAATGCGATTTTTTACTGTAAGTAGCCTGAGAACAATGCATTTTAGAAGTTACATTATTAGTAATGACGTCATTTTTAAAATGACTTTTGCGGTAAAGTCCGATATTAATAACTTATTGTGTTAGTGCACAAATAATAGGTACAGTAAATATGAGGTGTAATTTCTTTGTCATTGTCTGTGAGTTAAATATATATTTCATGTGTTGTTTTTCACTTTTTTGATGAATTATTTACAACTTATGACTAAATTAAAATTAGCATTTAATTAGTTTGTAAGTAATCTATCATAAAAAAAGAAATTAAAAATGCACGGACATGCTTCTAACAATAGATTCTACAGTTATGTTTTGTTCATGATGAGTTGACTGGTCACAGATTTATAGCATTGTCCTAAAACATCTATGAAATAACAGTCCATGATATTTTGAAAGCTCTGGTGGTAGCCGTGCCTCGTTTTCTCTGTATCTGAAATAGTTCTTGAACACGCTTGATGGTCGATAACAAGATAGACATATAAAAAAAGCCTGTCAGTCCAAAATGAGTAAAAATAACTTGAAAGTTCACGCCTTAAACACGCTGAAATGTGCTGAGTACTTATGTTACCTGCTGATTATTTGCATGAGTTAACGTATATTACCTTATGAGTTAAGTACGCTACATCGAATTACGTCCTTTTTTTCTAACTTTTTACAAATTCCATTTTTCAACCTTTTACCAACGCATTGCACTCACTGATTCATACATTAATTCATACATACACACGAATATATGCGACATGTACATATAAGTAAAGATCGCAGATGCCTAAGTTGCACTGCACTCTTTCTGGCCACTGGGTTCTTGATATGCTCGCAATTTAAATTTCTTTGTTTATTGATAAAATCAGTTTAGAGTGTACAATTACTACTATATACAACGATAACGAAACGTATTTCACTGAAACAATAGCTTTTTAATTTAAGTTACTCATTAGAAGTGAATTAAGTAAGTTAGTAAAACAAAAATTTCCAAAAAAATTTAATGCTACACGAAATATATTGAAATTAATTACTACTTCACCAAACTCACACGATATCATCCGAGCTGTCCTGCGGTACCATGAGCACACCCCACATGCCTATCCTGCTTATCACTGCTGATTCCTTGTTATGAAGACACTCGTTACCCGCCTCAGCAGCTACCTGATGTCCTCATGCACACTGCACTCATCCCCCGACCACAAATAGCCGCACATTCAGTCCTCCAAAAATAATGCAACTGAAGTATTTCTGAGACTTAGTATTGATACCTCGTAACCAGAATATTTGTACAAGCCGAATTCCATGTGTAACTCTTAAGGAAACCTAACTAGAAAATTAATTACTACATAATTATGTAATAGATTGTTATATATAAAACACAATGAAAACTAAATTTACAGTTTTGTCATTTAAGTAGGCCTGATTTATTAACTTTTGTAGTTGTAAGAGGGTCAAATTTATTACTTTTGTAGTGTCAAATACTCTTCTCTAGAAATTATTCTCCACACACCTATGGCTCGGCGACAGCAAGCTGCGTTTGGACTATACCGGGGTCGGGAACATTACATCTGAAAGGTACCGGCAAACTCGACCAAGGTTTAGTTTAGCCTGAAAGACACTTCGTCCCACCTGCCCCCTGCATTTGGCTACTTGAGCACAGCTAAAGAACAGGCAGAAGTACCTACGTGTACTTAGCCTAACATTTGAAAGAAAAACTTAGCAAAATATTAAGCACCTAATGTCAGAAACATACTTTCAAGCAACATAATCATTTCAGATAGAAAAGAAAGCAATTTCAGACCTTTCAGTTGTCCTACTTTACAGTTTTTTGCAACTTTTATTTGGAAGTTAGCTGTCTTACTAATCGCAGAGTTACTTCTACCATTCTTACCTTTTACTTTATTTGATATTATTGTTTCGAAAAATGTTATAAGTGTCTGAGAAAGGTTCCAAAATAAATTTTAATTTGCGGACAAATATGTGAATACTTGTATTCAGTTACGCTGTACTTCATCAAAGTTTTAATAACACAGGTTGATTAGGACAGAAATGAACTATAAGTAGAGTCTGGAACAAAAATAATTTGAAGAATAAACTGAAACATTAAAGCCAATCTGTAATTTTGAGTTCACGAGGAACATCTATTTCAAAGCTGTAGAACAGTCCATTTTGAAGGTACCTCTGGGGAATCCACTAATAATTCACAACTGTTAATGATTTGCGTATCCAGACGTGTATGATACTTCTTCTAAAGCCATTAGAAAACATACCAAATAAACTATGTATCTTTAGTTCTATGAATTAATTGCGATACAGATAAGCGATACTTATCGTCTGCCTAGTGAAACAAAAATACACCGCAACATGTTTGACAAGTTACACACAATGGTTATGAAGATAGTTGTTTTGTAAAGAGGAGAAATATGGAAAATATTATACTGGAATGGAATAGTATCGTAAACATAATATGCAAGGCAAAATCTAAACATGAAATGGTTCATTACATGAGAAAGCTATTTTCTTGTAAAATGTACTATCATGAAATGTTGTAGAGCCAACTTCGTAACGCTGGTTCACCCTCATGGTAAAACTGATATCTAGCATGGATTTCCTGAAAACTGTTATGTCTTAGTCCAAAAGAACTTGTGTCTTTCTACAGTAACAGTAAGTGGTCTTTGATTTTCTGAATATGGCCCAGAAAAATTTAAGCATCTGTTCCAATATTCATACTAACGAAGATTTCAATTGTTGAAGATAACATTTCGTACAGTTCATGCCACGAAATTTTTACAAAGAAAAAGTTTACGAAAGCGAATAAGTGAAAGAAGATAACAGAAGTCTTGAGAGTCAAGAGCTATACGAGAGACGAAAGCAACAATGCAGTGCAGAACAGACATTGCTAGCAAAAACGACCATGCAGCTTTAACGCGAGAGAAAATGAACATTTCACCTAGATCTCAGAAATTTCACAAATGTCTTGGAAGATGAAAAAAAAAACTAAGATTAATAATTAATTAATTACAGGGATCTTATAAAGAAAAAACTATGCTGGAGGCACCGTTTAAAATGGAAGAATTTAATGATGTTTTAAGATGTAATACAAGTTGGACAAAAAATAAGGCAATGAATAAAAACCTTTTTTAAGAAGTTTTTTAGTACTATACGAAGCATGGAACTGTGGGTAAGGGGGGGGAGGTGTCCTTCCTGACAAATACGATTTTCCGGAATGAAAGGAATTTTTGCACTTTATTGTTTGTAATTTTTTCCAAACAAGTCATTTATTAAAACATTCTAATTAATTGCAACGGTCCATTAATTTGTGTTTGTGTAGACAATTTAGTTACAATTGTATTACAGTGTTACGAAACAAGGCTATATTTCAACCAGCACATTTAGTTAACTAAATGTAAATGATTGCGTGATCCGATTTAGTATGTTATCATGTGACGTATTTTGTATGCTACTATTATTCTTTAGTACGTAAAGAAGCATAAAATACTAGCATTTTAGTTTAACAATGCTGCATAATCATGCGAGACTCTGCCCAAATCACTCATTGTTTACCTACTTTCCATACATAAAAAGTATCCGAACCTGCTGATAATAGAATATGTTAGCTTTACAGCCACACGTCCTGACTACTTCAAACTGGAACCTCACATTGGCGTATCGAATTGTAACGATGATTATTTTTACTTTAGTATTACCGTAGGTTGTTCTTACAAAATAAATACGGTGCAAGTCAATTGTGATCAATTCAAAGTGTTTCTGGGCGTTATACTTATTGCTAGGGCAGTAACCTAGCGTAAATATATAATATCAGTATAAATAGTTATGTCCCTACCTGAAACCCAACCCATAAGAAGGTATTACTATGTTAAGACGTCAGATGGTTTTTTTACTGGGCTGCCAGATTTTAAGAATATTGATTATATAAAATTCTGTATAATTATGCGGGTTGTCCGGTTAAACGTGTTTTATGGTAGCATTTGTGAGTTTACACTATTCTTTACATTCAAAGTATCGTTTTAGGATGATGTTACCTATCCTGGCCGCTTAATTGTGGAAGGACATGAAGGAGGTGTTCTTCGTTAATGGTTGAAGAATTAAAGTTAAAAAATTCGTACACATTCTAATAAATTTTAAAGTGAAATTAGTAATATACTTGCAAATAGCACAGTACCACAAATTGTTCTACTAACCACATAATGGCATATTCTGTTTCATATAACATTTGTAAAATATGACACTTCTGAGGGGACCTATACTTTTTAAGTGCTATACACAAGACATTTTTTGTTCTAAAACGAACCTCAAATGTCTGGTCCACTGAATGAAGTGTGTATTCTTTCTCCTCAAACATTTCTCTTAACCATTCCTCCGTATAGTCGTTAATTAGGAGGTATTAACTATGACCCCCCTAACCAAATATTTCTACCGTCTATGGGAGGGGTTGTTTCTATTTATGGCTGAAGAAGAAATTTCCAAACACTTTTAGATGACACAGATGACACACTCAACTGTTAGTGTTTAGAGTGATATAGTTAAAGAGATATGGTGGAACACGCTCTTGAGATTCCAGGTCATTGGGAACACATTCCTATTAAGATATTTCATACTTGTCCCTACTGTGGCTCGTTGCCTACGCTGTCATATATTTACTGTTTGTTTATTAAGGAAACTTTTCATATTATTCACGTATTCTACATATATATATATAATTTAATGTAAAATAAGATACAAACAAGCGCATCAATGTGCAAGTCTTTCAATTTTTTTATTACATTTAGTTTTTGTCTATGACGTTTTTAATTCGTCAAAATAGTTTTTGTTAAATATTTCACCTGCATTTACTTTATTTATATGAGGAACACGATCTGCTATTTGCTATCTAATTTTCTTATGTGTAAAATATGCAGTTTTTCCTGCATTGCATGTAGGCGTACGCTCATCATTTTAAAAAAAGTAAAGTTGATCATATTAACACATGCGTTATGAAGAACATGGTAAAAGAATAATTACTCAACTTACCACGTATCTTGAAACGATACATATAGACGGGTACAAAACCTTAAAAGAGCCCTGCTAAGTACAGTTACGTACATAGTGTTTACTACAAAAAACGCTCACAGCTACATAAATTAAAAATATTTTGTACGAGTGCTTTTATTGTTAAAAACAGACACGATATTATGATTTACACTGTAAGTTGTATGCCAATGGACAATGTTTTGTTACGAAAGTACTTTTGCGGGTTATTATGAGCCACCTAATTCTGTTTAAATTTATGAAGAAAATTGTAAGCGCGAAAAAAAAAAAAAGTTAACTCCTCATTTGAGGAAAGTTGAGACAAGCAGTTAACAGCACAGTCCTAATTGTTGGTGCAAATTAACCCAAAATCTTTATTGTTAAACGGCGTGGTCGGTCCCCGGATTTACACATGTGGGAATCGTGCCGGACGATGCCGTTGGTCGGCGGGTTTTCTCGGGGATCTCCCGTTTCCCCCACCCCTTCATTCCGGCACTGCTCCATACTTACCATGTCACCCCTCACCACTCACTCTCAACCATTTTGTTGTTAAACTGTCAAAGTATAAAATTGGCGTACAATCAGTCAGTAGTTAAATATTATATACAGTATTTATGTATTCTTTTTTTGAAATGGCTGACCTATAAAATCCATTGAAATCAAATTTTGGATAACGATGGACTGTTAAGGAGGTTGTGAGTTCCCTTCCCCCTAACCCCACTCCAACAATGACTGTCTCTGCTGACATCTTGTTTTTCCTATCGGTTGCGACGGCTTTGACAACACTGTATTAAATGGCTGGTATTTTTTTTTTAATTTATCAAGAAAATATTGTATTTTTAATAGAGATATTACATTTTATCTAGTGCCTGAAGGATGTCTGTTCAGTCAGTCACAACTCCGCCCTTGTATATTTTAAAAGTGTTTATTCTGTAAGCTAATCGTGCCGTCCTAGTTAACATGTTGTGATAGGCGCCAGTCCTGATATTATCATCGTACGAAGAAGGACCCTCCTCAATGGTCTAACCGCACGTAATTAATTCTTAATAAACATGTTCCGTTACAGTCTGTGCGCTGGATTGCTCTTTCAAATTGCATTATCTCTGTTTTTGATTTGTGGGATAGCGCACTTTTATTTGAGACAATTGGACATACAATTTAACTTGAATGTCTAAAGCTAGAAACTAATGATTACTGCTGGTGTCAGGTAGCAAAGTTGTGTGGAGGATATAGCATCTTTGTTATTTGGAGTTGAGAGTGGAAAGGACTGGCGAGGATGATAAGGTGATCATGGAGAAGCGTTGAAGTAAAAGGACCGGGGGAAGGGGGAGGTAATACCTCTAGAAAACCTCTGACCACCAACATGTCCGACATGTTTCCCTCTTGCAAAATAACTGGGGCTACCCCACCAGGAATCGCATTACGATTTATGTATACAGCCACCAATTGTTTTAATTAAGTTTATTAATACTCATTATGATCTGGTATAATTTCTTCATCTTATTAAACAATTTTTAATAATTCTACAAGTTTATTTGCATGGTAATATACTCTTTATAATAACACTTGACTTACATTCATTCACCGCTGTTCCGAGAATGGTTGCAAACAATGTTCTGGAACTAAAACAGGTATATTTACGACACTGCCGTGCTGAATGGATACAACAAGGGAGGTATGGCCCACACTTGAGGCACATTGTAGTATTATTTTATCGATACACAGAATGATGGACCAGCAGGACGAGACTGGCCCTGCTGACACGAGTCTGGCGTGGCTCGGAGAAGAGTGGCCGCGCCTACAGCGGACGGGCTGTAGTTTGGGGCGAGGACCTCGGAGCTCGTGGCCGCCAGGTCATTGACCGTGAACGTGAAAGTGGCACATCTCTCCTCGCCGAGATAACACAGTCCAAGCCCGGCCAGCGCCTTATCAGTCGCCTCGAGACATGGCTCAATAAGTGTGGCCGCGAGCTGGTCGCGCCGCACCGCCTGTCTCCGTCTCACCTCTTGTCTCCAAGGCGCCGGTGTTGACTTCCCTGGCGCCTGGCAAGGACGCCAGGACCTCTGTGCTTCCCGTCTGTGCCGTCAGCCGTGGTTCTGCGAGTTGCGCCACGTCATGTCGCCAATATGACAGTGTAACTTGGAACCACAACTACAATTTCCACATTCACAATAACAGCGCTAAAACATTTGTTTAAACTGTAATGAAACCAACGGATCGCTTTCGTCAATTCCCCCAGGTGGATTGGAAAGTTGTTGATGATGAGTTTGAACCTCAGAGGAAACAACTAAGACGCGACTATAGGCAATGCGGTGGTTTGACATTGCCTTCCACTTGATGATGGCGAAGAAGAGATAAGACAACACCCAGTCCTGAACTCAGGGTTCAAACCCGGGACTCTGTGTCCACTGGCCAGGAGCGCTAGCCACTGATCCAAACGGTCGGGTTTAGATTCACCCGCGTACTTTTATAGGAATATTAGTTCTGTCAGATTTTGTATCTACTTGACACATGCAGTTGTAATGTCACTGCATTGCCATTACAACTTTGACATTACATTACACTTTGACACAGATTCTGCATTGTGATTAGTATCTTTGGTATTATCCAAATCATTATATACAATCGCATGCATTTTAATCAATCTCTGAACCCAAATATTCTATAGAGACAAACAAACCTGTCATTCAAAGCATATTTTGAGTACAGTAGACTATCCATTTTCGTAGAGTACATTACAAAAATATTAGCTGTAGGCTAACTACGCAGTTTAACGCTATCATATCCTACTATATGCAAAACAAAAATAAACGTATTTTAGAGGCTACTAATTTATTTTCTTTTACATTACGTTTAGGAAAAATGCCAACATTTCTTATTCTAGTATTTCAGTCAGCTTTTATTCATTATGCATTCTAGGAAAGGTAATTATTTTCAGGTGTTTATTTCAGAAGTATTATATTAACTGTAAACCAGCTGATGTACGTACGTCATGCACTTTCTTTATCGGCCTTTACGTGGACACGAACGTACAATACACGCGTGTGCGTATGTGTGGGTATATTCGCTGGTGAGTCAGTGACAGCACTGATACTACTAGCGACCTTCATACATTCGCGTACGTGCATCACGACCGCGAAGTCTCGCTCCTAGCCTGTTATTTAACGTAGGTTTCGGCGTGGTCATATTATAATATTTAAATACAAAAGTATGTCCTCTTACAACATACAGAATATAATATTTGCCAGAAAGAGTTAAACTCAGGATCGGACATGAAGAAACCAGGGTAAGAAGCCAATTGCTATGAGCTACTACTTAACTTTCCATGGCACTTGACAGGAGTTGTGAGGAACCCGAAGGCCCTCGCTATTACCAATCTATATATATAAAAATGAGAGCTGACTGATTGACTGACTGACATATCAAACTGCAGCCCAAACCACTGGACCTAGAATCGTGAAATTTTTTGTGGGGGTTCCCTTCAGGTCGTAGGCGAGCACTAAGAAGGGATTTTTCGAAATTCGACCTCTAAGGGGGTGAAAATGGGTGAAATGTGTTTCCGAAGAAACGTCGATAGAGCTCGAACCCGATGGCCAATCATGGTGATTTTTACTTTAATAGGACACTCGTAAAAAAGCATATTAGCCAATTTAAGGATTTTTCGAAGATCAACTTTTAAGGGGCTGAAAAGACCTTAAATGTGTTTCCAATCAACTATCGATATCTGTCGAACTCTTCAGGATAGAGAGTTGATATTCACTTCAAAATATTGCTTACGTAAATACCCAAAAAGCAGTTTTAGGTTTTTTTTTAAATTCGACCCCCAGGCAGTAAAAAGGGGCAAAATGTGTTTTTAATTATCGTCTTTATCTTTGAAACACAATTGGCTATCGTCGTGATTTTAACTTTAATTGATTACTTTTACAAATGTCTATGACAGGACTCAAAATCGTTTTAAAATTCTTTATTTAAAGGGGTGAAAATACGTGAAATGTGTTTTCGATTATCCTTCCATATCTATCGAATCAATCGAGATATCGAAGTACTCCTTGCTTTAAATTGGTGCTTTTGTAAATGTCCCAAGTACCATTTAATATATATTTTCCGAATTCGGCCGTAAAATTGTTAAAAATGGGGTAATATGAGTTTTCGACTCACATTCGATATATATCGATCCCATAGTTTTTTATATAGAGACGTGATTTTTGTTTAGGATTGATGCTTTCTCAAATACCTAAAAAGTAATTTCAGGAATTTTCGAAATTCGCCACCTAAGGACGTGAAAAGGGTGAAAAGTGGTGAAAAGCGTTTTCAATTAAC
>PNEQ01084946.1:70983-113006 GCA_003012365.1 Medauroidea extradentata
TTGTGTTTTTTACGTCCACGAGATACCAATAAAGTATTCTAAAACGTGATTCAAGGGTTTTTCGAAATTTACTCTCTTAAGTGGTGAAAAGACCTTGAACGTGTTTTAGATAAATCCTCGATATCTATCGAACCCGTCGAGATATACAATTAATTTTTGCTTCAGGATGATGATTACAGAAATTATCGCAAAACGGTTTCCAGATTTTTCGAAATTCGATTTCTCAATACTGTGCAGGGATGATATGTATTTTTTTTTTTTTTTTTTTTTTTTTTTTTTTTTTTTTTTTTTTTTTTTTTTTTTTTTTTTTTTTTTTTTTTTTTAGTGAATGATCGATTTTGATTCGACTGAACGGGCTAGCGATGTGATTTACTCTTCAGTTGGATACTTATACAAATGTCTAAGATGTAAATTTAAAATATTTCGAAATTTGACACCCAAAAGGGTGGAAAAGCACAAAATTTGTTTTCCATCAACCCACGATATCTATCTAACCATTAGCGATATTGAGGTGTTGTTCTCATCAGAGTGATGCTTACGTAAATACTTAAAAAAATATGTATGTAATTTTTGTTCTTGATAAGAAACGTGATTATTAAGAATAAAACTTAGTTGGTCAATAATCAAGGCAGACGATCCAAAAAGCAGGAACGAGCAGCGAGAAACAACTTATACAGGAGTTTCACTACAGTAACCTATCGATACGTGGTGTTGTACAACCTCTATGAGCCCAGGACACAGATATTTTATTTATTTTATTTTTCAATAAATTTTATTTTTATGAATTATTTCGACGTTACGTGTCGCAGTTGTTTGTCACTCAGGTCTAAATTCCGGGAGGTTCTGGGCTCGAATTCCGTTAAAAGCTGCGTGCAAACGTTCAATTCTGATACACAAAAACTACAAGGCAGATCGAATTAGTGCAATTTAAATGCAGTCTTTCAAAGGGGCAAAATTGTAGTTCGCTTTCCACTTAGGTTCCCCTACAATATCAGCTGACATATCGTCAGTATACTGCCAAAAGTGATTAAGTCATAAATGCTATTTCGTTTAAAAACAGTGTTAAATTGTAGATATTAACAAAAATGTGGCATGTTACTATACTGTGACACAACAGTACGAAACGACGAATAGACTTTAAACTTGGGCAATTTGTTCTGAACAACATATACATATTCCTAACATTTTTATAATTTTATCTCATTTTGACTTTGTCACTTTCGGCATTAAACCGACGATATATAATCTCACTAATCTCAGGTTTGGGGCACTAAATACGTTTCCGCGAAACCTTTACCCTCTGAAACTTTGTAATGTCAATAAAGTTAAAGTGAATATTTTGAAAATATATAATTGAGGGCACCGTCACCAATGGTTGTGCACAGGGTAAAAAGATGTTTCTCATTTAATTAACCTCTTACATTAGGTGTCTGTAATCACCCCACAACGTCAAATAGGCAGGGCTATAAATAAGGCCCAGGCGAAGTCGCTGTTAGTGGCAGGGACAAACTTAAGACTGCTTTTCGCGTGGACAGCTATAGCTACTTATCCTGCTGCAGAATTAGTTCTATTAGCCGCTTGGACATTCTAACACTTGATGACTGAAGTACCAATCTTGTGTACAAAGAGGTTTTTCAATTAAAGTAAATATTATCAGTTACGAATAATACTCGCGAGCAAAGCCGCGGGGGACTGCTAGTCAAGTATAAACATATTCTTTGCTCAGTGTCTCTTCCACGTTGAGACAACCTGGCCTAAACACTCGGTACTAATTTTCTGCCTAGTAACTTGTTCTTCGTGCAATTGCCCGCAGACCTATGGACATATTACTAGAGGTACGTAAATTTCGCAGATACATTCCAGGTCAGGTTGAACGCCAATTATGTATACTTCATTGCCATGTCTGTGACTTGCTGGCGGCTGTTACGAAACGCGTTTGACTACTGCAAGCCAGTAGTAAATAAGGAAATAATGTGAAGTGCATCGCTTGCTACCTGCTTGTATGGTTATAAGCCAATAGATAACCGATTGTGGCCAGTGGGTGTATAGGACTGACAAGTCTAGGCTGTTGCCAGATGAATCCGCGAAATCGACGTACCTCTACATATTACGTATGATTCCGTAATGTATATTTACTATAGGTAGGGACTAGAAAATTCCGCGAATTCAGTGACCTGTAGGCTAGAATCCATTGTACTCTACATACTCAAGCCCCAACTATTTGTGCACTAGCTGCTACTCAGTGGAACAGCAGACAATGAACGAATAGACTGGCCTAGCGTATGCAAAGTACAATGAATTCTAGCCTACAGGTCATTGAATTCGCGAAATTTTCTAGTCCCTATCTACGGGACACTTAAATATTAACCGCCAATAAGTCGAGGTGCATAGGGACCGCACGGTGTTCCCTAACGATGTCCCTAATTTAATTATGAATACCATATCCCCGTGCCAGCACAACATTGAGCTGATTTTATTACTTGAATTTCTCTGTAATTGGTGACACGATATTTAATGTGAAAATAAACTAACTTAGTAAATTACTTAATAACCACGTGAATGAAGTGAAAATCTGAGTTAGATGAACTAATTCGTTTAAAATGTGGTTTTGGAAATTTTAACTCACAGGACGATAAAAGAGTACAGTATGATGTAAAAACTACCAATTACTATTTTAAAACGAGCCGAAAGGAAAATTTAATAAATACGTGAGGGTTGAAGTGATGGATGGTGTGGGTGGGTGAGGAAGTGTTGAGAATAGAAAGAATAGAAGTGTGTCGAAGTGGTTGAGCGAAGAAAAAAGGGAGAGGGTTGAGTGACGGGAACCACTGAAGATTTCACAGTGTCGTGTTACTTCTACATCGTTGAAGCTGTAGCTTCTCTTACAAATGTGTTCGTCTTCCAGCAAAGAATGTTTTATCACCGTTACAGAGCGAATATATGTTAGCCACTTTGTCGTTAGTACAAGCTAAACAGTCATGAGATACCACACGAATAATAACACATTACGTCATTACCTGTCAGGTGGTGGATGGTATGTACATGCAAGAATTACACTAAAAAGGTTTGGTACAGAACCTATGATCAAAATAAATGTATTTGGATATTTATAATAGAGGTATACGTGCAAGGTAAACAACTGATGCACGTTTAGTAGCCAAAGGCCTGTTACAAAGGCTACATTACAATGTCGAGGCGAAATGTCGACGAACTGCGAGAGGAGTGCGTCGGCGAAAATTCGGAATAGGAAGTAGACTGTGGTTCATGGAGGTTAAACTAAATACAAGATAATATGATGTATTGAAGTACACGTAATTCTAACGACTGTCTTGTAATAATTCGTGTGTTTATAAAGCAATGAGGTTAATTCAAAATTTTGAAAATAGAAGAACAGCTGTGTTTTGTGAGTGCCCAGAGCCATCGACTAAAGTAATAAGTGCAGCATTCTTGACTTCTCCCCCCCCCTCCTTTTATCTCTCTCACTATATATATATATATATATATATATATATATATATATATATATATATATATATATATATATATATATATATATAGGGTGTTCGGGTGTTCCTGAACAAAACCTGAACGGAAAACTCCGGCAGGTGATTTCTTATGAAAAAAAAAACAAGCTGAAATTGCATTTTGAATTTATCGCCTAAACTTAATATTAAAGGAGTAATGAGTCTCTGAATATCGACATTTATAATCGTATTTCCCCAAAATATCGGAAACTAAATTACATAAAAAAAACAATATTTTCAGCATTGCTTAATGCCGTTGGGACCTTCAAACCAACAGCAAATACAACTTGGCACCTTCTACCCTTATGAAAATAATAGGGGTGGCTGCCTTCTAATTGCTTACAACTTTTTTACCGTCAGGATTTTCGAACATTTAAAGACGATTTATTGAGAAATGAGACCTGTGTAACAAAAAAAGTCCACTCGTTACAACTGTCTAGGACATACAGTTCATGCTCAAAAAACACTGAAATATTCGCGCAGACATACAGAGCCGAGAGCATAGGCAATCCTGCGAACATCCATGTGATGTGTGCAGCGTACAGACGATGGTGGACATTCACTGTAAACAAGTACAATACTGTTAAAGTCGCAGATCAGTTTGTTTCTAGCATTCTGCGTACATATCGTAGCAGTTGTGAACGAAAATTTTAGATTCCAGGCAGCTGAAACATGTGTAAATGGTATTGTGTCCGTCATGCTGAAAATAAACCAAACACGAATAACTTCGTGAGGCAATACTTGAAAAAGAAAAATAATAGTACTGTGTCGGTGTCAATGTTGTTTTTCCAAAGTATGACAGCATAACCGCTCTCCCTAAAAGGCGATACGGTTTTGATTACCGCTGGGGGTCACACCAATTTTCACACGTGGGAATCATAACTTTGTTTCGACACTATCGCCCAAAATAAAATTACAGCTGCTCAATGGGTTCTGTTAGGATTACATAAAATAAATAAATACCTGCGCAAGTTTGCCTAAATAATTAATGTGTAAAATAAACTTTAGGCCTACCTACCTTGAAATTGTTGAATTTAAGATAATTTAGGCCTAAAATATGAAATTATTGGTTCTAAAAATCTATTCCAATTAAATAATATAATTTTTTAGCTGTGTACTATCGCTGTAGCTATTCAGAACAGTCGTACCTAGTGTCGTCCGTGTAGGTTAGTTTAGCATTTGTAACTTGTGCGTCAGGTCTGCAGATTTATTTTATAAAAATTCTGGCTGCAATAGAATGATTATTTTAACAATGTTTTAACGTGACTGATGTACCTCGTAGGACAAAATTCCTATTTATCATACGTGATAGTCTGTTATGACTCGTGTGAAAATGTTACATTTTATACGTTTGTAAGCACAGACTCGGCATGATATCAGACGCCGTTATTGAATTTCATATATCAAATAGACTAGGGTTTTGGTTTTCATACAAACAACATAAATTTGTAAATAGACACATAGACCTGCCATAATGCAGTGGCAGCAGATATGAATTTTTCATGCCTGTCAATAAAACAAAAAATTCGGCTCGGGAAACATGTAAAACTAATTGAGGTGGTCGTTCAATGATATTTCACTCTTACATGGTTTTATTTGCACGTATTTCAAATCACACAACCTTACAAACCCAACATTTCCCCGTGTATTTTTCCATAGGAACCACATGGTAACGAGTTATTTATCACCAGTATGGCGGCGCACAGGGAAAATAGTTGCAGACGAGTTCAACCGCGTATAATGTCATTTGGCTGGTGTGCAGTCGTCATCAGTGAGATCATTAGAGACGCGTATAGTAGCTCTGAGAATCAAGAACAGGGAGAGAAGTTGCCATGGCCTTTGTTAAGGAAACATGTCAGCATTCGCCTTGTTTGATTTTGGAGAACCATGACAAACTAGATGTGGTAATATCTCAGTTAATTACTTGTATTTAATATTCACGGTGTGAATCTGAGCCGCGAGCGCAGGCGTTATCACTTGAATTACGCCTACAACATAGCTAAAAATTGCCTTTTCGTGTGGCCATATCTCAAAACCTTATAATTTCTTAGAGAACGCCAATTAGTTCTTTTGAGTTAGTTCTTGTGGCACTTCTGCAGAGTGATAGTTTTCAGCGTTATGGTATTTCGGCATTGTAGACATTCGGAGTTGTGGTGAATAGCACTTTTCTAGCCTTCGGCGTTGTGGTCAATCTGGCTTTCGGCGTTATGGTATTCGGCGTTATGGTATTTCTGCGTCGTGGTGCGACTCCTTAAGAAATTACGAAACCAACCTAGAGCCCTACGAAGAACTTCGTTTAAAATTTCCCAGCTATAAAATAATAGGGGCTTGCTTAGACCCTATAGCAGCAACAGGATCACGGAAACATTGAGCGCTGTTTCACAGTTTCGATCGTAGAGACAATGTGTCTATGTGTTGCTCCTTCGCTTCTGAGCGTCACAAAGATTATCACAGAGCTATACAGTTACAGAGGCAGAGTCTTCGGATCTAAAGTAGGGCGCGAAAATTCTAAATTCATTGCCTGACGCGGTTTCTGTTAGTGAAGACTGCCACAGGGATTACTTAGCAGCCAAAAATAGAGAAGACGCTTGAAACAGACAGTACGTGTGACTCGCAAATCTCATTGGCAACTGCGGCAAGCCGAGGACGCGCACAAGGCTTGACCTTGACCGAGGGAAGCCCCTGGCTCGCTATTGTAAGCGGTTTAGCTATTTGCCTACCAACTACGGCTTGGCGGGGGCTTTCGGCTGCTGGCGTGACGTCATTACCATGCCTTTTGTTACAGCTGAAATCTCGTGTCCTGCGTCTATTAATTAAGAAAATTTGTGCCTTTTTATTAACATGTAAATTCAAAATTTCTTGATACTGAACGAGAAACGCTTTTGGTACGGTACAAAGATCACTTTTTGAAGACCGCTTTAAGACTAATAATTTATTGTGACCTCAACCGTTATCTTTGGTTAAGATTAAATTCATACATTGTATTAATTTTTTATATTACGTTGTTCGCCTAAATGAATGAAGTTAAAATTCAAATCTAAATAAAAAAACGTTCAAAGTGCCGAATTTTCCGCGAATAGTCCATACTAATAGTATGTGAGAAAGTGTATATTATGTTCACTGTGACAATACGAAATGCCATACTACAGTATCATCACATAAAACTACGCAGCCGTAGACTAACATCTGAACATGTATTGTGGATGTGGGTAATCGTGTTTAAATTAGAAAAAAAAAAGTAGTTTTTTTCCAGTGTTCTCAGACGAACGAGGAGTACGCAGTGCTATAGTGGTTAGACAACTCGCCTTGTTTAGACAACTCGCCTCGCATCACGGTGATCTAGGTTCAGTTTCCGGTGGAGTTGCTCCCGATTTTCGCATATGGGAAACACCGTTCACCTTCGTATTTTCTCTGGATACTCCCGTTTGGCCTGCCATTGTATTCCGCCATTGCTTCATACTCATCGTCAGCTCTCAGTATCTCACTGTGATAGGCGCTGACCAAAAAATCTTCACGCAGACGATCGATTTCCTAAGAAGCAGATATTTCAAAGAGTGTAACTGCTTGCCTAGTAACGTACGCAACCCTGGTGATATCGTTTCTTACGGCATGAGTTTTTTGATTACAAATGTGGTTTATTACATATGCACCTTCAAGCTAGTAGCCGCTGAACGGTCTCATACTGACACGCTAGTTTCAAGGTTATATCTTCGGGCTAAGTATACGTAATGATTTCGATACCTGGTTAGGAAATGCGTGCAGCTTTTTGTACGATGCAGTAATAAATGGGACGAAATCCGAGATAAATATAACGAAAGTAAACAAATGAACTAAAACTAAAATAAATGGACAATGAACACGTCAACAAAAAAATTTCTGCGATACTCTGTGTACCATATTATTTACAGTAACGATACACAGGCTAGAGTAAAAAAAGTCGTCCTGATACCAGATAAGCCTCTTATCACGACTCTCTACCAGCCACGTGACCACTTTCTTCATATACGCACCTAGGCCCATACCAGTCGTGTTAAGTATAAAAACATCCCTACCAAGTACGGCAAGAATATGCTATTTATAGCGATTGTTTCTGTTGAAGTCATATTTTTTACAACCATGGATAACGCTTATTTCCGCGTTTCGTGTGCAGTTAAGGGCGTTGGACCCGTAAAATTTCATTTTTTTATATTTGTGCCAAACACCGTTCAACTTTTGCACATCAGATAACACGTCATTTCCCAAATAAAAAAAATTAGGCCCCATAGTTTTTGCAAAATCACTCATCAAAGTCACGAAATGGTCATTACGGTGCAGCCAAAATAAAAAAAAGTAATTAACTAATAAAGTCAAGATTACGGGGACTGAAAGTCAGTGTATCAATGCATATGATGACATGATTGACAAAAGTTAGTTTTGAATAGTTCAGTAGTAGCCGAAAGTCAAAGTTATGCAAAAATTTACTCATTTTCATCAATTTTTTAAAAATACAAAAATATATTGCTTTGTGTTTGCAAAAGTGTCTTGAAGTATAGATATGAATTATCTTGTTTCTACAAGTTAATTACTTTTTATTATTTTGGCTACACCGCGACTGCCATTTTGTGACTTTGATAGGTGATTATGCTAAAACTATAGGTCCTAATTTTTTTTTATTCCGGGAAATGACATGTTATCTGATGTGTAAAAATTGAACAGTGTTTGGCACAAACATAAAATTTTGAATTTTTACGGGTCCAACGTCCTTAAGGCGCCCGCCTACTGGCTGTACGTGTGTGTGAATAAGGCATGGCGTCAGGGGCGATGTTCGAACGACTCATCATGTGCGGTATCGCCTCTATTGCAAAACACTGAAATGGCATGTAGTAGTATCGTATATCACTCGTCTGACTGACACTTTCATTCTTTTTTTTTTTTTTTTTCATTGGTAAAAAGTTTTAAGTGTACTCCATTGCAATTTTTAGAGGAGTAGTTCCACGTGAATCCCAGTGGTTTTTCAGATAGAACAGGTTGAAAAAGCTGTTTTTAGCACTTGTTACAGGCTCTGAAATTATTTTTCTATGTGCCTACTTTTTTAAGCTACTTTTCCGTCATCGTTTGACGTGTAATTTTTTTTTTCTTAAACTGACACAATTGGCACTTTTGGGATAGTCTCTTAAAAATTACATATTTACGAACACACTGTCCGTATTTTAAGCGCATGTTAGGCGGCGCTCTTAATATCTGGCACAGCACTCTTCGAAAGTACTGTCGCCGCATACTGTTGAGCTAAACAGTAACTTTTTTCCAGTAATGCGTATTTCATTTCTAGTAAATCGCTGTTCAAACTTACTTTCTTCGCAACAACTCTGCCTGTAAATGCCTACTGCCAATAAATACCAATATTCATATTAGAAATGTTCTCGTTTTGTGCGGATTGATACGCCATTTAGCGAGATTTGTTTCCACCTTTCGTTTTCGGTATATCTCTATTTGTGTTTACTGTTTTTTGTAATAATTACCTCTTCCTGTATACCGCTGATCAATATCAACATTCATGTACGTATTGTAACTGCTTCGTATTATTTACTGCTCCTCTGTTCGCTTTTTGTGTGCCTTACTTTTCTGGTACAGCTCTCTTAAAAATACTAGTATTTCTGCAGAAACAAACCGGCACAAAGTAATTACAATACGTACATTGTATAAATATGCAGCATATAGGGAATGGTATTACAAAGACAGTAAGTATTTACAGTGATATAAAGGAAACAATAGGCACAAGAAACTCACATGGAGGCATTGGTGCGTGGAAAACAGAAAATGGTTCAACTGTACGTGGTTAGTTTAAGAGTGTCCACTGTGAAGCTGCATTTATGAGGCGATTGTGAGAACTCAAGTCCGGGCAGAGACTAACTTGCTCACTTTTATTGAAGGGGCCTCGGTGGCCGAGTGGTCAGACAACTCGCCTACCACCAAGGCAATCCGGGTTTGATTCCTGACGGGGTTGGTGCCCGGATTTTCACTGGTGGGAATCGTGCCGGACGATGCGGTTGATGTGCGGGTTTTCTCGGGGATCTCCCGTTTCTACCGCCCTTCTCATTCCGGTGCTGCTCCATACACACTCATGTCACCACTCACCAGCGCTGAAGACCTCGATGTTATGTGCTGACCAAAATGTCTTCACACACACTCTCTCTCTCTCTTTCTTCCCTTTTATTGTAATGACTAGAAATGTCCAAAGTAAATGCACATAAAACGAAGAAATATTTTGAATTCAGTTTTGTTGTGTCGGGAAACAAGTTCGTGTAGTCGTATGGACTGCTGCTTAACCCTAGAAATACAACCCAGATTTATAAAACATAACAAGAAGCATACGTTGTCCTTTTTACATGCTTTCTAGAAATATAATTGTAGGGTCGCCGATGAAATTCATACAGGGAAAATGTTTAGCGTGTCGAGTGTGGCAGCCTAGCTCTTTCTTATCGCTTGCCTGCCTCCGCGCCGCAACATACATAGGCCTCGTATTGCATGTTTACAAGATCCGCTACAGTAAATTTAGCAAAGTAAACAGCACACGCACACTCACTCAGCACAAAGGTGCAAACTACAACTCAAACAACACATGCACAGGAACAACGGATGTTGTTATTAAAAACCGAGCGAGGTGGCGCCACGGTAACACGTTGGACCCGCATTCAGGAGGACCTGGGTTTGATCCCCGGCTCCGACCGTCCTGATTTCGGTTTTCCATGGTTTCCCGACATCGCTTCAGGTGAATGCTGGGATAGTTCCTTAACAAAGGCCATGGTCGACTCTTCTCCCAACTCATGTCATTGTACCAGTTGTGTGTCGCCGTCTGTAATGACCTCGCTGTCAACGAGACGTTAAGTCCACGCACCTTACCTTACCTTGATATTAAAACGACAGGCGGCAACATCCAATAAATAATAAATGTATGTGCTGGCATCACTGATTCTGAACGTTTTTATTTCTGCCGCCTTTAGTATAACCTGTTTGATTATTTTATAATACGAAATCGAGTGAACTCATGTTCTTAAAACTTCAACAGCAGTTTTACAGCCTCGAATACAATCGAATTTGAAACAAAACAGTGACTAACTTCGGCGCGAATTTTCAGAGATGTTTCTATTTTCAAACACGTTTATTTTCACTTGAACACATTTGTATCCATGTTCTGATAGGCCACGGCACACAGCGCACACGCACAGAAATTTTAGTAGGCTCTATTTCCTGTGCGTCGTTTCTATGCTATTTGTGTTTGCGTGTGATGTGCGTGAATGTAGCGAGAACAGCGAGAACAGCATGCTATACACTTTATGTGCGTTTGCTGTTTTCTAAGCTAAATCAATGTAGCGGAGCCTTTAGTGTCGTACTGGTGGCAGTGACAGCTGATCAGAGTCCTACTTGACGTAGTATTGTACGACAGTGAAGGAAACAGGTAAGGAAGGTCCCTTCAATGACGCCCAACAGCTTGGTTACGTTCCACAATGGTCGCAGCCGAAGTCGCGGGCGTAACTTTGGTGGGAGGGAGGACTGGTCAGTGCTCCAGAGCTAAGTTTAGCCGCTCGGCTTGGCTCGTTCTCTCTCGGGTCGTCCCTTTGCGACTTGTGACGTCACGTCGGTCGTCGACCTCAACCTTGCCGGTCGCGTCATGTGCTCTCTCTCGCGCGTGCAGCGCAGACTGTGCGACTGTTTACCAGCGGCTCCGAGATCATTCCCCCCCCCCCCCTTCATGCTAGCGAAGAGGTGAGATCTGCACCGTCACTTTCCGTCCCTACCTACGGAACTTGCGTGTGCGGCTTCTCTGAAGTTAGCGCCTGTGTCTAGGTGGACGTATTTTGCGCGTCGAGGCGTAGAAGTGAGGATGCGGTAAGAACGATACAATACACGCACCACACCTCTCCCTAGCCTCTAGGCGAGAGAGTTTGGTCAGCGCTCAACATCGAGGTCTTTAACGCTCGTGAGGGGTGACATGACATGATTATGGAGCATTGTCGGAATGGAAGGACTGGGGAAACCGGAAATCCCCGAGAAAACCCGCCGACCAACGGCATCGTCCGGCACGATTCCTACATGCGAAAATCCGGAGACCGATCCCGCCGGGAATCGAACCCGGATCGCCTTGGTGGGAGGCGAATGATCTGGCAGGGGCGTCATTTGGGTCCTACAGGGGGGGGGGGCCCTGGATTTGGAATTTTGTGTATAAATGTATTTTTTTGTATTTTTAAATGTAAATAATGCTAACTTAAGGACATAAAACTGAAGTTTTATTATTAAAGTATCTAATTTATACATGCTTAATTAATAAAAAAAATGCAACAAGGTCACTGTCGTCAGAAAACAAAATCTTGCCCCCCCCCCCTGGAAAAACCTGGAATGACGCCCCTGTGATCTGGCCATTAGACCACCGCGCCCCCCTCCCCTAGCCACTAGGCGCAAGTCGCTGAACTGACCTGGAGTCTTCTGACCGATATCTCGCCTCTATGGACATTTAATGGTAACCCTGTAATTTCATGACGTAATATTTTAGATAAAGGATGGGCCGTACCCAATAAACCTTTTGGCCTATAAATATTCAGAACCAAGATTATCATGTTTTTTTTCTTTCTACAATTTCGACTGCGATACATTAATCGATAATCGTTAATGTTAGTGGAGGATCTAAAAAGGATATAGATGCGTATAACGTTCTTTGGATAGAATCCCTAAGCAGACATCTCTCACGCGCTTCGAAAGCGTTTTAAAGCCATGATTTTATGGCGAAAAGATTTTTGCAACATTTGGTTTCGATGCGTCATGTGCACACCTGCAGCTCTGCTACATCGTCTGTGATTGGATGATTTTACCCTCACTTGCCTTGGCAGTTATAGACGTACAGACTCACAATAATCTTATTCTGATTGATGCAGTCAAATGAGAAACGTGTCTGAACAAAGACACGCTGCCAATAACCTCGAAACAGAACTGCCGATGTGCACGTGAGTCACTGAAACAAAGTGGGGCAAAAATCTTTTCGCGACAAAATCGTGGCCCTATTTGTAATACATAGGGAAGTTGTTTTTTTACGCAACTGTTCCTCACGTGCTCATTGTGCCAGGGTACGAAACATAAAACATACTTCGGGCAAGTAAGGTAAGTAAGTGGGATTTACGTCTCGTCGACAGAGAGGTCAGTGGAGACGGTGACATACAACTTGGTACAATGACAGTAGTTGGGAGAAGAGTCGGCCATGGCCTTTGTTTAGGAACCATCCCAGCATTTCGCCTGGAGCGATTTCGGGAAACCATGGAAAACTG
Source organism: Medauroidea extradentata (assembly GCA_003012365.1). NCBI lineage: Eukaryota > Metazoa > Arthropoda > Insecta > Phasmatodea > Phasmatidae > Medauroidea > Medauroidea extradentata. The sequence continues at coordinate 83,801 of PNEQ01084946.1, forward strand.
AAATCAGGATGGCCGGAGCCAGGGATCAAACCCATGTCGTCCCGATTACAAGACCAACATGTTACCGTTGCGCCAACTAGCTCGATAGGGCAAGTGAGGAAAGCTATTGCTAAGACACTATGCTCATTAAAAACACTGTTTCTAAGCCCTCCAACATACAGTAGCTGAAAACAGCCTTTTCAGGCTGCTGTTCTTCAAAACGTACTAACGGGATGTATGCGAAACTCAGATTGAAACATGCTTCGAACCTCGCTTCAGACTTTCCACCAATGAAATCACGTGGTTACCGCGTAAAGTTCCATAGTAAACATGGATAGCCAGGAATCTCGCACGAAAGTTCAGTGTTTGGCTCGTTGAGGCGATGCGGCATTTGATATGCGTTTCAAGGTCGCCCTTATAGCTCCGTAGCTTATGATCCATTAACTCGTAGGTAGGCAGCGCTATCAAAGGTTATTATGGATCGCGTCACTTGGTATTATGCACACAGGGGCGGCTCTAAGGCAGGAAGGGGGGGCAGACTGCCCCGAGCGCCGGGCTGGTGGTGCCGAAAAATTTTACTTGGGAATTAAATGTAAGGGAGTCTAAAAAAAGATACAATATCTAACAATATTTAGACTTTAATTTTGTATTTGTATTAACCTTGAACACCATGTAATGTACAGTATTTATAATTATAATGCACGCTTAAAACACTGCTAATGGTAGTTAGTTAGTAAGTACAGGTTTTATGTATTTCTACTAAAATTTATACTGTTATTTACGCGAGCGCAAAACAACGTATGCAAGATATGTTTATTACTGTCGGGTTGATTGGTTTGATGGGGAAGGAGGGGGAGGGAGAGCAAATCACAATTGTTGCCCCGGGCGAAGGAAAGCCTAGATTCGTCCCTGTGTGCACTTACCTGACACCGCGGTGATCCGGATACAAGTCGCGATGATGTCACCGCCGAGTTTAGTACGTGACAGATGGTGACAGACATCGCCGCCTTTCGCCGGCGTGTTTCCTCGGAGATGTCCCGTTCCTTCTGCCCTTGCATCTCGCCCATTCACCGTGATTACCTCGTGCAACCAATAACTACCGCACAGGAAAATTTTCTGCCGCTTGAGTGCTGGTATCGGTAGGCCTAATGGGTACAAACTGACCAGTTACAGAGCTTTCCAGAGTTTTAAGTTACATAAAGTTGATAATTTAAAACGCGAAATTGGTTTAGTTTAACTTTAAAATTAAGTTAAATGTATTTTGTCATTTCCAGGCCTATTAAGCCTAAATTAAAATTTTCTGCAGTTTCGTATTTTCTGATCCCTTTTCGATAGCAGCGAATCTAGTGGCAGAAAAATTTCCCAATGCCAAACTCTTCCATAAGAAAACACATTTTCTTTCTAACCTGTAGTAGAACTAACCTTAGTTAGCCATGTCACACGACCATACGGGTTGGCGGAATAAAGAGATGAAAACTATGATGTGTTGCACTTGACTGGCTTCGAGGTGAAGATAAATCTGACAATTGTTCTGGTTATTGGTCGCATGGACAGGCGCAATTAAGAGGCTTATGTACACGATGCAATTATATGCGTTTCAGCCGGAGAAACAGGAGAGCGATAAGGGAGTGTCCTCCACGCTCGACGAGAACTTCATCGCCTCTACACCCGAAGCATTAAACTGGCGATCAGTGTTTTCGTTTCAGGCTGTTTTCTATGGGACTTTGAGTGATTACCCTATAAGTTTCGTTGTGCATAGCATGTGCTTAAGATCGACTCAGGCTTCGAATTATGTGCCTCACGAATCCAGATTGTATTCTTGGAAGTTATAGCACCCGATAAAATACATATTTTTAGCCTTTTTTGATAAGCCCCAAAGTCATGTTTCTAATTCGCGCGCAGCGTTTTTAAATTGTAAATATGTTTAAAGTTTCTCATAAAAATAAAAGAGCAGATCTGACACGCTACAATATAGTTTATGCGCCAGGGGGTTCTCTAGATAGGCTGCGTTTGTGTGTGTGAGGCAAAAAACCGATGGAGCGCTAAGGGTACCGCTGACAGGCTTATGTATTGCATCCTGTACGAGCAAGCCACTCAGCTGTAGTGCTGTGCTTCACTATTGTTCTTTTTTCTGTGGGACTTTGAGCAGTGGCCCCATAATTTTATTTGTGGTAAGTGTGGTTTAAAGTCCAGTGCATGTCTCCATATTTGTGTTGTATAAATCCTGTTGGTTTGTTCCCAGATACGGATGTCAGGAAAGTAGTTTATATCAACTTTTAGAGGCCCAAAATTATGTTTCTAATATTGTGCTGTAATTTTAATTCCTAAAGTGCATCATAATATTTTACATTTGTTAACAAGTACAGTACATCAGAGTAGGCCTACACTCCAAAATACCCGTTCATTTGTATACGTTTTTTAGTATGCGTAGCCGCTGGTTTATGTAAACATGTCAGAGTAATGCAGCGCCGTGGGGAAAGAAGGGAGGGATGAAGCGAATTTCATCACTATCCCGATCGTAAGGTGCATTCAATCATTTATATTCATAAGTAAACCATTTTTTATTATTTAGTATTTCATTTTACTTTTTTATTACTTGTTCAACCGTTTGCCTGGAAGACCCTAAAAACTATTTTGTACCAGGTCCCTAAAATTTACTGCGCTGCTCTGGATCGAAGAGCAACTTTTACTTAAAAAAAAAAAAAAAAAAAAAACGTAAATAAACTATATTTAACGCGTAAGAATACAGTTGAGTATTATATTACTGAAACTATATTTAACGCGTAAGAATACATTTGAGTAGTACTGATAGTTTATACAGTGCATTTTACTTTGCACTTTTGAAATGAGTGTTTTGTTGGCCGTATTGAATAAAATATCTTGTTCTGTGAGCTGAAGTTTTATACACGTTGAGGTAAGCGAACTGTACGTACAATGTGACAGTTTATTGTAACTCGCCAATATTTTGAAGAGAAATACAGATAATCAATCGCTTTTTTTCACGCCGCTCTCTGCGGAACATTTTGACAGCCTCCCCCGACGAATACACAAAGTCCTCGGAATATTCAATGAAGGTCCCTTAACGACATTAAAACCATATTATTCGTCCTGCAGGTGTCTGCACAGGATGATCCTGGTGTAGTCCGTAATGTATGTGCCTAGGGTGGCAAATTATAATCTTGTAAATACTACAATTTATTTCGTCACCCAAAGATGTCCTAATCGGACGAATTTTCGGATATCCGAACACTGACTCCCAAGGAGATCCAAGTGACAGCCGAATGACATCCTTGAAATATGCATACAAGATCGTCCCATAGTTGTCCAATAAGAAGTTCCGAGGGAGTTCTTGTTGATGTCCCTGAATGTTTCTCCCGAGTTAGACAGAGCAGGAGCTCTTACGAACATCCTCAAAATAGGTACATTCAAATGTGTACGAACAAGAGCTCCTTAGGATGTCATATTAACTGCTTCATAAAGTAAATGAAAATTCCCCGAAACACTTCGACGAAGTACTTCCATCCTTTAGACATCCGTAAGATGTGAGAACTTTTGTCACCAGGATGGCTAAAGGATGTGCAATTTGGTACTTCTCATGTAGAAAATATACAGCCGAAGTTGCTACCCATGGACAACCCTGGGATGTCGAGCAAACTCCTCCCAGGAATATCCTTGGAACCAACAATGGATATTAAAAACTAATTTCCATAGGAATTCCATTGTACATAGGGGAAATCTACCCTAAGACTTCCCATGAACACTTTAAGTCGTCTTGGGGATGTACTTCGTACCTAAATGACATGGAAAACATTCAACCCTAGGACGTCCTTTGGACCTCCAATAACTGTAAACAGTTGTGCCTAGTACCTCCCAGGAAGCTGGATAACCGCTGATTCTGGGACACTCCTATAACCTCCTAGAGATGTGGATTGCTTTTAACCCTGGGACACACCTAGAACATCCCAGGGACGTGGATAACCGTTACCCTGGGACACCCCTAATACCTCATAGGGACGTTGATAGCTATTGTCCCAGGGACGTCCATAGTACCTTCCAGGATATCACTAGAACCTCCAAGGAACGTGGATAGCTGTTGTCACTGGGACGTTCCCAGTACATCTTAAGGACGTATATAACTGTTGTCTCTGGAACGGCCCCAGTACCTCCTAAGGATGTAGATAACCGTCGTCCCTGGGACTTGGGGAACAGTCCTGGTATATCCCTAATATATCTCCATGTCACAGATGACTACGATTATATACTTTAATAGCCGTCGTCCCTTGGACGTCCATAGTACCTCGCAGGGACGGGAAAAGACATAGGAATGATTGGAATGGATTGGAACATTTGGGAGGCCAGAAAAATATTGACATTCAAAAGAAAAGAGGCATTCCCCAAATTATACGCAAAGCAACATTCTTAAACACTTTAGGCAGAACGAGTACTAACCGAGAATTTCTTGCGACGGTATTTGTAACTATTGTTGAAACAGAGTCTTTTGGAATTAATCTATTTTTGACGGCGTTGTGTGGATTCCACGAAGTTCGTATTTCTAGTTACTTTGTTTTTTAATTATTTTTTAATGTTAGAAAGTTTATATGTTGTGTCATCTGAATTTAAAAAATGGTGTACAATATTTCAGTTCTAAAGAGAGTCTTCTTGAGTTGTTTCCTGTTTGTGTATTGTTAGATTGTGAATGCAATTGGAATTTGTCTTCCAATCACCAGACTATCTATATTGTTAAGCTGCTAGCATTTAACTAAGGCAACGCTGACATATTAAAGAGGCCTATAGTGAGAGAGGCAAAGTGCAACTGTTGAAGCAGAGACTACGTGAATATAAACAGAGTAATGTGTTTGTGTGCAGACGTCACCGTAAGTAATTAGATGCCTAGCCCGTATAAACTGGGAACGGGTATATATAGACAACACTTTCGCAACACTTCACAGCTCACGTTAATAAACTTCGCATACGAACACACGAAAACTTAAAGCGGAGGCAATCGTGCCTTCAACGCAACACGTCACGAACTATATGAGTGTTTTACCAAGTTACGCAATGTGCTGCCATGTACACTCTACAGTGCGAGTAGGTGACGTATGTGTTAATGGTAAATACTTTTCTTCTATGCGTTTTCTTCATCTTGAACAGCCAGCAACGCAACCGACACGGGAGCAGCCAATGCGCTAATTGCCAACGGGTTCTCGTTTACGCGGGAATGAATAAGCAGAGACAACGACTACTCAAGTTACTAAGGGATACTATGTACAACCTAGGGACGACTGTTCTCTAAGTCCCTAGGAGGTAATGGCCACGTCCCAGAGACGTATTGGGTATGTCCCAGAAACAATAGCTATCCACGTCCCTAGGAGATAATAGGAGTGTCCTATGGACAACAGTTATCTACATCTCTAGGAGGTACTAGGGACATTCCTAGGACGATAGTTATCTCGTCTCGACTGTCTACGTCCGTTAAAAGTATTGGAAACGTCCCAGGGATAAAAACTATCCACGTCCTTAGTAATAAGGGTGTCCCACAGACAACTGTTATCCAAGTTTTTAGGAGGTACTAGGGGTGTCCCAGGGACAACGGTTATCCATGTCCCAAGAAAGTAGTATGGACGGCCCTTGGACAACTGTTTACAATTATTGGAGATCCTAAGGACGTCCTAAGAATGACTGTTTTCCATGTCCGTGAGAGGTACTAGGTACTTTCGCAGGGAGACTTGAAGTAATCACGGGAAGTCCTAGGGGCGATTTACCCATATCTGTAGGATGTACATTCCTAGAAACATTAGTTTTTAACATTTATGGTTGGTTCTAATGATGTCCAATAGATCAGTTTGCTCGACATCCCAAACTTATCTGTGGATAGCCTATTCGGCTGTACATTCCCTACATAAAAGTACCAAAACTGGACATCCTTGGGGTGTCTTAAGAGTTTGGTAGATAAATAAACGCTGAAAATATAAATTGATTTCTATGTTTTTTTCGAAGCCAATCCGGATAAAATACTCACATAGATAATGGCATTTGCCAACTTTATGAGTAAAAATTTATCCAAAATTACTAATTCGTTACGTGTGATCTCTTGCGCCGCAGTTAAATGCACGAGGTTCCAGCGTCAGAAATTGTGCCTCAGAAGTTCGTAACACTGGAAATAATTTTGTTTAAAACGTTGGTTAAAACTATTCTCTGGGATTACTATTGTTTAATTTTCCCAAATTGGCTTCAAGAAACCTACAGTTATAAATTAATGCTGTTAGTGTTGAATTGTGTATTACGCTACTAAGTTTAAATGGCAAATAAATATTACAACACTAGGCCTATATATAAATATGTATAAATTAGAAAATAACGCCTTACAATAAACAGTATTCTTCAAAAAGTTTCTTAGATGATATTGCCACAAAATGAGGATTTCGAAAAATATTACTTGCTTTCATTAACTGTTGATTTCAGTAGTATTAAACAAGTAATTATCGAAGACAGTAAGCTGTTAAAATTCTTTGAAAAAATTACACGATATTTCTTTGTAGTTTTACAATACTTTGAAGATGTGCAAAAATGTTCTTGTAAAATTATGTGTTTGAAAAGTTTCAAGGGTTTCTTTTATTTATAAATTAGGAAAATGTGTTGTCTACCAAAATAACAGGTTCGTAGATATTATATAGTTGTACACGAATAATTTCCTTTGGAATACATTTTTTCTGTAATAAAGTAATTAGTTATATCAATTGATTGCTTCCAAATTTAGAAAGTTTAGTCATTGAACTGTACGTCGAAAATATACAAATGTAAAAACTACCAATACCATCTAGATCTAGGCTGTCTAGGGGTAAATTGCGCGGTAGCTAAGCGCAAGGATGCAGGTTCGATCCATGATGCATTAACAAAGTTTTTTCTCGAAATAATAAATTGTAAAAAATTTTCAAATAAAGTTATTTAGTAAATAAGTTAATGATTAGAATGAATTAAATATTTTAAAATTGATTCCTTATTTCAAGTTCAAATACGATTATATACCTTACAATTTTACAAACAAATCAGTCGTATTTTTTTACAAAGAAATGTTTGTAGTTTATAAGGAATTTCTTTGGCAACTCAGTTTCCAAGAATTTTCCATGTAAAAGTACAAACAATTTTTGCAGCGTGAATCGTGATGAATTCTACGTAGAATATATAATTTTTGTGTTTGAAAGAGTTTTTGCCGCGATAACTAATTTTTTTCAGAACAAGAAATTATACGGTTTTGACTGAAAAGTCAATTAACCAGAATTGCGTTAATTACATATTAGCTAAAACCACATGTACCGCCTTGAAAAAATCAGCCAACATCGGGAAGACGGTTTCAAACAAAACTGCCGAAACAGATTTATGGTATCCTGCTCTCGTTTGGGAGTAAAAAATTACTGTCACTAAAAAGTAGAAAAAATAGAGCATGGCCTTAAAATGGATCCATTGAGTGGTAATTGATTTCACTTTGATGCCATATGTATAACACTTGGCTGATAACTTGGTGTAGGTGGTTCGAGACAAAGTGAGCATTTTTGAAATCCTTGTTACTTTTTTTCCTTTGCGATAATTTATAGTTTCCTATCACTTTTTAACGTTAACAAAGCTAACTTAGTAGTAATTAAAGTGTAGATAGATTTTTACCGTACTAAAATGTTAACGTCTGAGTTCACAATAAATATTTTTAAATTATTGTTCTAGACAAGACGGTCTTCAAGATAGCTCACTTTATCACGAACCACCTTTAGGCATATTCCTTAAAGCCACGGGTCCCTATTTATGTTATTTTTATATTAATGTTTATTTTTTTAAATCCTGAAAGGAAACATATATTGCAAGTCCGTTACATAGAAATGTTGGAAATTGTTTGTATAATAATTATTGACATCAAGAAATTTTAATTAAGTTGATAACTAGCCAAAACTATAAAAACTTACGTTTTGAAAAAATACAAAGTACAAACAATTCCCAACACTTCCGTGTAACAGTTTTGCGATATCTGCTCCCTTTCAGGATTTAAAAAATTAAATTCGCCAAAATAGCATAAATTGGAACGGCGCTCGAACTGCATGCGGCGTGTTCGGAGTTACATTTTTTCTCAGAGACCAGTAAACGTGCGTCCACAATGCTTATCTTCGAAAAGAAAACACACTTCAGGCTACTTGTGAATGGGACTTTCAAGACACCTCGCATATAGGAAGCATTGTTTTAAAGCCCTCAAACTTAGCTAAAATAGGTTTTTTCTCGCGGTTGGTTCTCAAGATATATGTAACGGATTTGTTCGAAATTGAGGTCTACAAGCACATTGGGCTTTGCTACAGTGAGGCGTTCAATAAAATTATAGGATCACCGCTTAAAGTCTCACAGTAAAAACATTACGGCGGGAACACTGCGCGCGTGTTTACAACTTTGGCCGTAGAGGCGATATCACAATACATGTGCCGGCCGACATCGCTCGCAGCGCCTCATCGATTTTCCCTAACACATACAAAAACATACCCTTGACAAGGCCATTTCGAGATTGCACTTTGAGAAATTTAACTGCTGTGATAGCCGGGGATAGAGCCATTGTCTTTGTAATATCAGGTTAGCCTCAGGACGGAGATGGCAGGTCAGTTACACTGATCTTATGGCAGGTCAGTTACACTGATCTTATGGCAGGCCTACTCTTCGTTTTACCCTACAGCATTGTGTACGTGGCACAACAGACACATCAGTGTGCAGTTTCAGTGGTCAACTCGAGATGAGAGAGACTTGGTCTTAGCAGCGACATTTCCTTATCCGTGCTTAATAACAGCTCGCTTTAGCACGCCCTGCGAATATGTTTGCTGTTTTGATCTCTAGAAATTCCTCACTCACAGTCGAATAAAAAAATACTTCTCACTGTAGCAGCACACAGTGAAGTATTGCTATCACTCAGATCAACAAAACAAATGAGTACTCGCCTGGTACTAGAAACAGAAAATGTACATTCCTAACATTTCTTTCGCTATCGTGTTTAACGTATTGATAACAGAAGAACTTTCTGAGTCGCTGTTTGGCACGTATGTTGTGTCACATGGTTCTGCACGTCTCTCTATTCCCGCTGCTGTTCTATACGCAGCCACTGAACTCGATTATTTGTATTTTGTGCTGTGGGAGTACACTAGCTTCTTCCTGGAGTACTTGTTATAAAGATTTAAGACTTAAGAAGTTATTGGAAAGTTTGCAAATACAGTACAATGCGCAATTTTCTTGTTTCACCAGAGGCTTCCGATCTGTCCATCGCGGTGCGTATGGGCGTCGCCTGTATTAGGGGGTTCACAAATGAATTAAAGAAGCTCGGCGTTGTACTGAATAATATGTTCTATTACCTCTATGTTCGCAAATACGTACCGGATTTATAAATGGACCCCATTGTTCTCGAACCCATGGAGGTAAATTTTTCGAGACGTAGGGGCCGCGGTGCTTGAGTGGTCAGACCATTCGCCTCCCACCAAAGCGATCCGGGTTCGATTCCCTGCTGAGTCGGTCCTCGAATATTCGCATGTGGGAATCGTGCCGGACGATGCCGCTGGTCGGCGGGTTTTCTCGGGGATCTCCCGTTTCCCCCGCCCTTTCATTCCGGCACTGCTCCATACTCACCTCATGTCACCCCTCACCGGCGCTAAATACCTCGATGTTGAGCGCTGACCAAAATATCTCACTCACTTTTCGAGGCGTAGGTTTCGAGCATACATTGTAGAGATTTTATGGCATTTTGTATTAAAATAATCTATCAAAACAGTTGTTGGGAGATATAGAAAAATTACTATATCTATCAAAACATTTGTTGGGAGATATAGTAAAAATTACTATATAGTGGGTTGTTCATTATTGTATACAGCCTAATTATACTTTGCAAACCTTACGAGGGGTTCATAAACGCAGCACAAAAATTGTATGTAAAATAAATAATTGTTCTATTCGAGATTCTGCGTGAAACGAGTTACGATAAAATGCCTTGCTTCATGTAAACAACGTTTTCATTTATTATTTTGATTTTTATTTTAACAAAATTTCGATTAAATAGTTATAAAGGGTCGTATAAATGTGACATACAAGCCATATGAAACATATTAAAATTAAAGGCGACGTCAACCCGTGCGCAGAGGCTCAAAAGCGACAGCGCTGTAAGGGTGACCTTGAGAGACGCATCTAACGCCGCATCGCTACTACGAGCCAAATGCTGAACTAACGTGTGAGATTCCCGCCGATCTATTTTTGTTATGAGACTTCATATAATTTTAGTAGTGAAAAATTTGTAGCACAGTTAGGTGCACATCTCGGTCCGTGTTTCACATACATCCTGTTAGCACATTTTGAAGTACGGTGAGTGAAAAGGCAGTTTTTAGCTTTTTTGGAGGGCTTAGAAACAGTGTTTTTAATGAGTATGGGTCCTAACAATGACATTCCAACCTTGACCGAAGTGTTTTTCTTTTCGTACTCTGGCAAAATGTACGCATGTGAAATTGTTTCGTAAAAAAAAAAAAAACTACGTGTTTGTGAACACTCTGCAACGCATTTTCAGCTCCTTTGTAAATCTGAATAAAGAGGCGCATTCGAGATGAGGAGGTAAGGGACAATATGTACTGTCTCCACAGGACGCTTAGAACCCTAGATCCGGTCCCGTCCTAAATTGACCGCGCGTTGAGGTGAAGCTGGTCGATACAGGCTAAGTGAGGAGAGTTGTGGTATCTGACTGTGGATAGATTCTCTAGAAGAGTTAACTTTGCCTGCAGGAAGATTTGTTGCCCGAGAGTTGTTGGGAGGCGGGTGAACAGATGGCGCCAGTGGTCGCCGGCAAGCCGAAGAGAAAGTGTTTGAGCGAAACGGACACAAGGCGAAAATGCAGCAGGTTTCGGACTCGCAAACAAAGAGTGTCAGAAATACAGCCTGCAATGACCAGTGACGCGCCGCTGTTCAGCTAGGCAGGCTGAAAATGAATAGTCAATATACAGAATGTAAAAAAATTCAATGCCCAAATTTATAGGGAAGTTGAAGGAAACAAAAACAAATAAATTTGGGCAAATAACCATATGTTAGAAACAAACAGTTTACTTGTACTGGGTATTCAGGGGTGTCGGGTGTGATTTAGAAGACGACGATGGTAATTATTACTGTACTTTATTTATTGAGCAATGTTACAGTTAACGTACAAAATAAGCAGCATTAACCTCCGCGCTGAGCCGGTATCTAAGTAGCAGGTGTCCCATGTTCGCTGGAATACAGCATGCGTGGGTTGTACATCTTCCAGCGAACACGGAACACCTTGCTATGTCCATACCGGCTTTGAGCTGAGGTTAATGCTGCTCATTTTGAACATTTATTGTAACATTGGTCAAATAAATAAAGCACTGTAAACAATCACGCCCGATACCCCTAAATATTTGTTACTCGTAAAATATTTGTTTCCGACACATGGTTATCTGACGAAATATATTCGTATTTGTCTCCTTCATATTCAGTATTGCTTAGCGCATTGAATTTTTGAGCAACCTGCATTGCCGCTAGAGCTAGTCTGTCTCATGAAATAATTTCATTTTATCAGTTGTGTTAGCATTTATTTTTTAAACAGTTTCCATGTAAAAACTGTTTGCCTTTGCCTCATTTGGTTTGTGCGAAAACGCACTCCGCTAAATGTCCAATTATGCAATATATTAGTCTGCCTTAGGTAATATTTGCTAGTATTTGACAGTTCTAAAGATTACACTTTGTGCACAGAGCTACAGGGAAATACTCTTAATTTTGATATACTGCACAGTTTGCCAGTCAGCTTAGTCAGTTTGTTCACTTATCACCCGTGACACAGTAACACATTGTTTTTACCATTGAAACAGCTGTAAAAAGGATGCGAACACAACTGTCAAAATATGGAACTGTTTTATGAGATAGCCTATATACTACTGCTAGCTAGGCTGCCTAAAGTGGCGCCTGGTGGACGGTTGCAGGTAGTAGCGTGTGGTGAGTGGTTGCAGTGTACGCAAGTGTTTGCTGTTTACTGCACTTGTTGCTTCTTTGTTTACACAACTGCCTGTGAAGGCAGCCGGCATCATGTAACCTGTAGCTAGGTTGTGAGTGGCCGCATTTAATTTGGTTCAACCCGGCTTCGCTGCAGCAGTTTCCTTGCGTTCCGAGATGTACAAGTGTAGTAAACACCTGTACTGGCTGCAGCGTATGCTGGTGATTACTCTAGTGTACATTCTCGTTGCAAGTTGCAGGAACTGATAACAATCATGAAGTGAGAGAAACTGAGTGAGGGTTATAGTGAGAGCTTACGAGAAGCGTGTGTGTGTTTCAAATTTCCACGTTTGACGTGTGGCAACAGCAGAGCGATAAGAGCCAGAGTGCCAGGCTCGACGAGAAGCATATCGCCTCCATTCGCAGAGCGCCAAAGTGGCGTGCAAGGTTTTCATTGTAGTGTTTTACTATGGGACAAAACGGTGACCACTAAATTTTATCTTTGAATAGTATGAAGAAAAGGTTAACGCACGCATCACGTTTTGCACTTTACGAATTGAGGGGGCATTTACGAAGTTATAGCACTTTAAAAAAGCCGTTTTTAGTCATTGTGAGGGACACCAATATCATGTTTCTGACAAGCGTACTGAATTCCAAATAAAAAGTAGGAAGTGTAGTTTAGAGTGTGTATTCTCTTCGTAGATAACCGAAATAGGAATAATTTAAGAAGTTTCGCGTAAAACAAAAATTCGCGTGAAACGCTACAACGCCGTCCATGCGCCAGATACACGAGGTCTGCCTGCCTTGTAAACAGCGTTGCAGCGTGATAGCAGAACTTTATTTTTTATGAGACTTCTCTCTCATCGTGTTTCTAATGTGTGCATTTACAAAAAGAACAAACAATTCAAACTATATCGGAAAGGTAGTAAAAAAAGAACGTTAATTAGAACGACCATTTCGGAGCCCCTCAAAATGGCTAAAAACGACTTTTTCAATCTATTATATCTAAATAACTACTTACCTGGATTATTTTGAAACTACCATAGAAAGGTGGATTGGACTTTATTTAAAACTTTCGGCCAATAAAAAGAAGTGGTCACCCCTGAAAGTGACAGTCAGGCGAGTGTTCTACGATACCACTGCCGGCTGTTTCAGTATCTCGCGCTAGAGGTGATACCGCACCAGATGAGCCGGTCAACATCGCCCTTAGCGCCGTGCCTCTCACACAAACACACGGCCACCAGTCATGGTCTTGAGCGCTCGTGAGGATATGAGTTGGGGATGGAACTGCGACGGAACATTTACCAAATATGAAAATTGGGCTCAACAGCATCGGGAATCGAACTCGGATTACCGTGGTATAAGCGAATGGTCTGGGTGCTGCAACAACGCGGAGGAAATAGGAGTGAACTTCGTATATTTACGACAAGCTGCGGAACACTCGTTACACTCGTAGTGTGACTACAGCTGCCGAGCTGATTGTTAGTAGGTCATGTGTAAACTAGGAAACAGTTACATTCAGCATGAAGCAAACATTTGTATAACTTGCAGCAGTCAACCATTTGCAACTATTGTTCACACCATCACAAGTCGTGCACCAAACAAATTTTTAAAAATATTTAATTGGTTGTAAAATATACTGACTCCTCCGTCGTGATTCAGCCAGTATCGTAATAACATTGCATGTATCACAGTCACGTTGAGTACCGTGGATTCGTGTCATAAAATTATTTTGTTTGATGATTCTGTACGATAACTTTTTTTTTCGGCTGACTGTTCATTACGAGTAAATCATAGCAACGAGTATTTTACTTAATCAACTACAACAAGTCGAATAATATCCATCACTGAGATTATTGACGATATGTATTACATTTTGCACAGTTCATACTTAATTGGTATAGACGGTTCGGAATAAAGTGAGCACTCAAAAGAGCCCTGCTAAATTTCTATTTTCAGAATCTGTATCTTTCTGCGCGTAACGGCTAACGACGGGAAATATCTAACCTCTTTGGACACGTCACTTAATGTGTGCGCGTGTAAGATAAAATGCGCTATCGATAGAAACCTATTATGGCATGGTTTAAAAAAAAGTTTATTAATAATATAAAATATAAGTATGTCGATTTAAATTAATTTTATTTCAGTATTGTTGTATTTAAATAGGAAATTACATGGAACTATATTCAGTAATTTGCCACCAACCATACAATTAATAAGGGTACTAGTTAATGTTGACTTATGTGCAGTAACGGCAAGTTAATTTTTTCGAAGGTTAGATCTTCAGTGCTCGGAATGACCAATGCAACATTCGTTGTAAAATAGAGTTAGTGATTGACAAATTTCTTGTGCGAACCTTCTATAACAAGGGACGTCGCGACGTTATGTAAATAATGTAAAATTCAACAAAAATGCCCCGGGATGTAGACATATTTGGTATATAGATTTTGGATTCTAAACATTTTGCTGGTAGTGTAAAATTTGAGTGTGTGTTTGTACTAGTGTAGTTCACAGAAACATGCAGTTCAGTTCCGCTACAAAACATTAATTTTTATGATACACCTTGATCATGTCTCCTTAGGAAGATATCAGGGAATGAAAGGCCGACCTACTTCGTGGGCCACAGTCCAACCGAGATGGCAGGAACTCGATTAGAACCATGCTTTCATCGGAGATGTGTCACTTCCCATGGTTGTAAGTTGTCGATAATGAGTCCTTCGTCACTTAGTTGCTCTATAGAAGCAACGAAGGTATAACCGTATTCGCCGTTGTAGAATCAGTACATTATTTTTTTGGACGACGTGTGGAGCCGTGAAGGTGAGTCTAGCACTTGCAGACATGTGTTCTGCTGCGTTGTTTTGTTTTTCCAGTTGAAGCATGAATCAGTACAATATCGACAATTTTCTCCATATTTTCCAACATCAGGGCCACCTATCCTTTATGGCATGTCGAGCCCAATTCCTGGTAGAGTATGGCGGTCACGGTCCACGAGCTCTTTGTGACGAAACATGAAGCGGTCGGACGCAGCTGAACGTACGCAGCAGAGAAACTGACACAAGAAATGCAACATCCAGAAAACCCAAGTCGAAGGGCTGTCAAATTTGGCAGTTCTCATTCTCACTGCATTATTATTTTGCAGGACTCGAACTCTGCCGACGAAGCGAAGCCTACTGTTGGCGGTGTGAGGACTTCGTCGCTGTTAACCTAAACGAACAGGCAAATCTCGGTTTGCACACAAAACGTGGTTTCACCTCGGTGGATACGTCACTTCCCGAAACACCGCCAGTGTTCGACATTGTACCAAAGCCGCATGTCAACGACCAATAACCTCTCCGTGCGGAAAATTCGGGGTCGGGTGTGTTGACTTCCGTCTCCTCATAAATGAGCCGCATTCTTAGTTCATTCAACACTTAACGGCAGAGCTGGCAACAATTTGGTGGAAAACGCGTTCGACGTCTTGGTGTTCAATTAAAATACTGACTTGAAATGTGTTTATTAATTAAAAATGATTTGTTGAAATTAGTTTTTACAACTAGGCAGTAAAATTATCCTACGTGACGATACATTACTATACTTTCTGCATTTTCACAGTATATCACTTGATGTGCGCATAATTATCAGTCATAAGGCCTATGTTTATGCCAGTTTTTATGTTAACGATATTATACATTAGCCTAAGATTTGAAATTAAGGAGAACCTTAAGAAGTACTCTGTTGGACGGTTTTATGCATCAGTACACCGAGCGACAATTGTTAGTCAGGTATAAAATATTTTTCTGCTTTGAAACGGTCTTATAAAAAGTACTTTACTCCTGTATCCTGTGTTTACGATTATTGGATTCGTAGGACTAATATACTTTCTGTAAGGCCGTTTCAAACCCGTAAAACTTGTAGCATGTTTTACTGATAACATAAAATTGCCGCATAGTCCAGTGATGCATAACAGAGTCCAACTAGCAATGTAAAACAACATTTAATAAAGGTCATTGCTTCTATTAAATTAGTTTATAAAGCGCGTAGTGTAGACTATTTATCAGACAGCCAAAAGTGGGCGTGCGGTCTCATCTCTTCGTCTACAGAAAGTAGCCGAATCTCACGTTTTTGTGTCACAAATCTTAGTTAATTATATATTTACACGTCATTGGAGTATTGCAGACGCTTGTAAAAGGCTTTCTACTTCTGTGGCTGCCGAGTGAAATTTAAGGAAGATGAAACGAAAGCGGGGCAGATTTTGCGGAGAACTTTCGTCCTGCTACATTAGTTCTACATCGTCTAGTATTTTATTGCGCCGCAATTTGACATTAACTTCGGAGGTGCAGGAACAAACGCTAAATATGACGTATTGAACTATTTTCATGAGAGTGCGGCGTTGCGAGCGAACGTCGTTATGTTATCTGCGATTAATAAATATTTTTTCACAGCTGCGTATGTCCATTAAAATATTTTCAGTTCATAATACAACCTCCTTGCAAGACGCGTTCAGAAATCACAAACGCTGTATGCTGTACCTTTAATGACTCTTTGGGACTTTACTGGAGGTCGGTACTGGACTGTTTAGTTCTCACAGCTGTGCTTTTCAAATAGTAAATTCGCATGGCTACGGCATCATATTTTGAATTATTAAAGACGTCACCTACACTCACGTATTTGTTTACATATTGATATAATGAGGCAGTCTGATTCAAGTTAACAACTTGTAGTTCATTTTATTGTCTCTTTTTCACTTAGTGGCATTCAGCGCGAATAATTAATAACTGGAAACATGGAAACAGTTACAATAAAATAAAAGTTTGATACATTTCAAACTTCATTGGTGGAGAAATTTCCAGTTTATTTATTTTTAAATTAATATTAAATCCTTTGTTTTACCTGAACAGAGACTTTAACGCAGGGTTTGTTTTTCCGGAAGAGGTTTAAGGGAGTTAATCTTCCTTTCCAGGGAAACTTGTTTTCAGATTTAAAGTGGTAAATGAGATTCCTATATTACAATATGAGTGTTTAATAAACATTTCTCCATATCCTTCCACTATTCCTTCGTACAGTAAATTTGGTCTCTTGTGTTTAATTTGGCTACTAAAGCTCCGCTAATTTTAAATATTTTATATTGAACAGTTGTTTACACTTTTGAAATGGGATTCAAGTGGTTAAAATACAAATACTGTGGAACCTTAGTTATTAACTATCAACTAAGTTTGCAATTGGTTTTAAAACTCTGTGATTTTCACTTGAGTTTAACAAACGTGCTCTTTTGACAAGATACGAACATAGGAACTCGCTAGCAATTAAGTTTAGTGATCGATAAATAAATCGCATCATACTCTGCAATAGAATTTGATAGGGCGCTGTCGGTGAAGTGGCTAGCGCACTCACCTCCCACCAAGGCGATCCAGGTGCGATTCTCGGCGGGTTTTCTCGGAGTTATCCCGTTTCCCCGTCCTTCTCAATCCGGCTTCATTCCACGTCACACTACAGGGCGCCGAGTAATAAGTCTACAGCCGGATCCCATACTCTCGCTCTCGGGTTCTCCCCTCGTACGATTTTTTAAAAATAGAAATTGATGATAGTTATTATCAAAAAACGAGCTGTACATTGTCAAAGAATTCACCTCACGGATCATGGAAACTAAAGGGTTGGCTGTGCTCCAGTAAACCGCAACGTAAGAACCATATATGTTGTACAGAATGACACAAATATGCATATTTTACCGCCATGAGCTTCGACTGTCGTATGAGGTGGACTTTCCATGCATTCTGGCCTCACACCACAGCGGCGACATTTACCATACTTGCATACAAACTGTCATTGATGTGACTCCAGAAAAAAAAAACGCCGTGAAGTGTTCAGGAAATAATTACGTCTTTGATAACCTCACTGTCGACGAGATACAAGCAGTACAATATATTTTCCTACCTTCTTCCCCCCGTCTCCGGTGCCCTCGACAGTATTACCGGGCACATTTGCATGTTAGTCTTCGGCGCCCCATACCATCCTACATAGACGTACTCAAATAAATAAATACATCCCTCTTTTTAAATTTGCATTTTCACTATGTTCAACTATGCTGAAGTTATTTACTTTTAATAAATAAGACAATTATGCATGATTACCTGGATACATATTAAAGATTTTTTTTAATCCGACAGACGCCGGGCTCCTTTTGGTCCCGCGCCCCTGTGCAATTTCCCCCTTTGCCCCCATTTTTGTATTTGGGAAATGAAATGAAGTTTGGAGATCCCATGAAGGTCAGGTGCATGCATTAACTCTTCTACACGCGTGGGCTTCTGTTCAGTGACGAAAGCGACTTTGCCCAGCGACCTGTCACATGGTCATTGAGCATCACTAGCGTTTGCGCTTCGTGTTGGATGTTTTCAGAAACGTTTCCGACATTATGCAAACAGTTTAGGTTAATTTTTAACAGACGTGTACACCTTTCCTTTTTGTGTTTTCAGTTCCCAGTCAGGTCAACGTCGATATATTTCTGCAGTATTTAACCACGTTATATTTAATATTCACTCTGCTTATCAGCTAGACATGTATATTAGGCCTAAGTAATTTATGGTATTTCGAGTTGCTTGATTCTAAAATGGTTTGAACCGCCCGCCTACTGATCCTGAATAAGCGGACGGTCTTTTTTTGATTACACTCATAATAAACAGCTTCATTTCAAGAACATCAGAGACTGTCCTCGCAGTGACTACTTATTTTAGACTCACTCAAATGACAGAGAATCAGACCCCAAGACGTTATAGTGACCATGTAGCCAGCTGTGTGTGCATATTAAGGCGGAACTACGGTGGTAAGGGGCCGTGTGCACAGCGTCAACGAGCCACATAACCAACGATACCCACGGCGCAGCGTCGACTCTCTTGAGCAAGCGGCGCGCGCGGCCTGGGGTCAGTGGGTCAAGAGCTGACTGGCGAATGCAGAATGTAGGTGACCCACATCACCGGGCCCGAAAACTGCGAAGAAAGTGAGCCAATGTCGCCGAGTGTCAAGGGCGCGGAGGGAAGGTCCTCCAGCTCCATCCCCCTTCTTCTGCGCCGGCTGCTGATTGAAAGCGCGAGTGAACCGGTTTGGCGGCGCCTCACGGCTCCTCCCCTCTCCACTCGCAAATTGGCTTCCCCCCTTCCCCTCGCACATTCAGCACCCTGGCTCCCGCATCGACGACGATCCCATGGACCGGTGGTATTTGTACCCCACCCATGACAAACACGTGGTTCCACTTGTTAGGCCGTGTGCAGTCGCGTGTTTGAAGGTGAACGTCACGGCTGATGCTCGACCGTCATAAGTCATCAAAGGTTCAAAATGCAACGTACGATTCTCACACATGCTAGCATAACTTATCATTTCCAGCGTTAGCTGAGTGACTAACTCATACTTGTTCGGAAGTGATATCACAAAGCATCTAGTATGTTGCTAATGCTGAATTTTGAATATCCCTTAATAGTTTTATGATTGAAGATAATTTATTACGAGAAATGAAGCTTATGTAAGACTTTCCTGCTCATGTTGCCATTTCTATAACTGAAGTATTTTTAATTTATTTAAGTACATCATTTCAAATTATATACGACGTATAAAAACACTGTCATAGAGATGATTTCAGAATAATATGCAGTCGTCTACTTCACAGTGGTCTTGGGAAATTGCTGTTACAACTACTTTCACTGGTTATTTGCCATTGATGGTGTACGTCCAGAGTTCAACATAATAACATTCATGCCATCGAATTGTGGCCTCTGTTTGGAAGGCAGACTTTCATATTTTAAAAAATATTATTTTTAGAATGTACGTAGTATATGAAGCGGCGTAAGGTCTTTATTGGAAGCCAGTCGTGCGAAGGCTGCCGAGTCTCAAGGCGGCAGTGACATTTAAAGTACACGCCATCTGCTACAAGGTCCAACAGCCTCACTCGCCTCCGGGACGTTCTCTCTCTCTCTCTCTCTCTCCCTCTCCCTCTCATCCGTGTCTATCTCTCTTCTCTCGCCGTAAAATCTGCGAGTGGAATAGCTTACATGAACAAATCGAGTATGTGTTGGCGAAGACGCCCTCACTACTGGCCTCAGCAACTCGACGGCCACGTACTGAGATATGTCTTACATCCACGTGACAGAACTTTGTGTTGCGTTTCTACTACCTGCCGCAAGAGACTTCCCCGAAAATACTGAATAAGGCGTTGATACTTTTTTTTTGTAATTTGGATTTAATTCGATTAAGTTTATTACGTTGTAGTAAAAAAATATTGCTTGGCAGTTCTTAAATAAATAAGCCAAACACATCGTTTTGAAAATGAAATAAATACGCAATGTTTAGGTGCTACATTGCACTTTTCAATATTGTTTAACGTTACCCACGGATATTTTATTTTGAAAATTGTATTCGAGTGTTTAAGAACGTAAAATTTAACTTATTTTTTATTTACGTATTTTTTTCTATAATAGTACATAGTCTATGCGAAAAATACACGTTAAAACTGCTCAGCAACAAACGCTCACAATCCTGTATTTGTGCTGTATACTGTTCTACTTTTAGACGTTATTCTGAGGTCTTTTATATATATTATATATATATACATATATATGTGTGTGTGTGTGTGTATGTGTGTGTGTTTATGTGTGTGTGAATGTTTTAAAAGCACTTACCCACAGTAAAAACTAATTCACACGCAGTAACAAGATAATTAAATATAATTTGTGTAAATGTTGTGGCACTTTTGTAAAATGTGTGAAAATAAGTTAAACTTTTGTCTTATTAACAATAATTATGAAAATGTAAATATGTATATACGGGTGATAGTAGAGTTGCCACTAAGAATCTGGAGGCATAGTTTGTTGCAGTGAATTATTTTTTATCATTAGATTAATCATATGTTTAAGTTTCACAAATAGCAAACTTTGTACTTGGAAAAGTCATTATGCAGAAATTATGTGTTATAAAATGTATTTTATTGAGAGTTAATGTGTACAAGTTGAATGATGCTTGGTACAAATGTCAAGTTATGAACTTTTGTTTCCTTGCAGATTTAAGACCACGCTCGTCTGTTTCTACCGTCATTGCGGAGAATTTTTTTTAAAGCTTAAACGAGAGCAGAAAATAAATCTTTTGGCAGTTTTGTTTAAAGTTTGTTTTGCCATGATAGCTAATTTTTTCAATACAAGAAATTATAATGTTTCGACTAATAAGTCAATTAACAAATATTTCGTTTTACATAATTAGCTAAAAAAAAATATAGTACTTGCTGTCTTGAAAAAAAAATTAGCCAACATTGCTTAAAAATAATTATCGTGACAACAGAAACATTGGAGCTTGGCCTGGGCAGAAATAGTTTTAAAAGCCTTATCTTTATTTATGAATAATTTACTTAAAGAAAAAAATTATAATCTTAGCTGTTAAAGTATGAGTAAAGTTCCCAGTTGGATGTGGTGATCTTTCTGAGCCTGTCTGTAGATGTAGTCCGTATGGATCAGAAGTGTATTTTTTGTGACTCTTCGAATTCCACGAGAAAAATGTGTAGGAAAAACAATGACGTCGTTACGTTTCGTATTATATGACAACAAATACCTTTATTTGGAACTCTGCTGTGTGTCTTAACTTCTTCGGTGTAGACCTATGGAATGCATAATGCAGTCATCAGACTAATTATTTCCAGCCGTACGTCTTGGGAAATATTATTTATTTTTTATTTGCTTGCAGGTTTGAGAGGCAAAACTATTTGACTGATTGATTCTTATTTTCCTCAGTATACATACATGTTATCTAAGACTTGAAGAATGTTGAGCGTTGTCCGAATGTGAATGAAGCGTTCAGCAGAAAGCCAGAAGGATAACAGTATCTTTTAAGGATTACTTCTACATGTAGGAATAAAGGTTTTTGTAATCATATATATTTTTGCTCTGTAAAATTCTATATCATTCGACGGATTTGAACCAAATTTGGCAAGAATACTGTGTAGTCCTCGACTTCCCTATCTGCCCGAAATCCCAAAAAATGGATGCATTTAAGTCCCATTCACTAATATTTTCAACTTTTTACGTTCACGAGGACTTTGTATTTTGCTCTTGTACTAGCAATTTTTCATATTGTAAGGCAAGCGAAAAATACGTGGTCGGTTTCATCCGTAGTAATTTTGGGTAGGTGCAATTATTTTGTTAAGCTTAAACGAGGGTAAATATAAAAAAATATCTGTTTAGCAGGTTTGTTTAAAATGTATTTGCCGTGATAGCTAATTTTTTTTAACAAGAAATTTTACGGTTTCGACTAAAACGTCAATTAACCAGTATTTTGTTAGATACACAATTAGCTAAAACCGTAGTATTTACTGCCTTGAATAAAATCAGTCGACATGGAGAATACGATTTTAAACAAAACTGCCAAATAGATTATTGAAATATGTATTCGTTTAGGCGTAAAAAATTAATAACCCTAGAAAAATTAGAAACAAGAGAGCATGACATTAATATATTAAAAAAGCAATACGCCCTTCTTGTTGAGTTCAGAACCATTCGTATATTACAATGCGACATTGCAACAAACCATATGCGTTTTATTACAATTTTTGCTAATTAATTACCATACGACTTAGAGATTCCGAATTAAAATCCCGTGTATGTGGCGCTTTTATTTGCAAGTTTGTATGTGTGTCTTCATAGTCCCCAACCACAGTTACATGGAATCAGATTAACTAGGTTATTTACTTTAATTTTAAATATATTTGTACGCGTGCGATGCGAGAGTGTGAGTGAACTACTTTAAAAGTAAACGTTACTTCAACGTAGCCATGTATGGCTGGAATGACAGAACTATACTGGAGTTTGCTAGGAAGGACTGAAGTTGTGCAGAAGTAGACGGAGGTGCGTCTCTGTACGAGATGGTGACTATCACCCTATCCGGGCTAGAAAGTTGAGAGCTGACCCAGCTCGTTCAAGTGAAAGTTGCACGACCAATGTATGCAGGTGGTTTATTCGCTGCTGCACACGCTTCCAGTAGAAAGACGTGTCTTCAGGCACCAGAATATTGCTACCCAGTGGTCACCGCTTCTCAAGTGAGGTGTGTAGCTCCCGGTCAGATAAGTTGTGACATAAACGACTCGGCGCATATTTTACATATATTACTCAAGAGACGAATAAAAAAGTTATGCAGGTTCTGCAAAATATTACATGGGATCATTCGTTTCCGTTTAATTAGAGTGACTTTCTTTCTTAAGTGGTCAAATCGCTGAGCCACTTCTTATATTGTAAAGCACATCTTCGGTCGAGATAAATTATCGTTAAGTCACAGTGAAGCAAAGCATACAGTTTATGGCTCAGTCAGTTTCATGTTAATCCCTTAGAGGGGGTTTGCAACAAAGAAAATTAACAATTATACGTTGGCTTATTGGTCAAGTTGTAGCATTGCATCTACTATCTTTTTCGTCGCTTACGTTTATTTAGAGTTCTTTAGCTTTCGCATATTGAAATTTATATATCAAATTATTACTGGTTTTGAGAGTTACTCATAGGTATAACAAACTAACGCACTTAACGGTAACAATATAATTCAAAGATAAGAATTCTAGGATAACGACTCTTATATTACTTGTAGATTTTTTCTCATTGAAAAATAAGGAACACATGCAACATTGCCAATTTAAAAAAAAACTAGAAAACAGTTCGTAGTTGATAACAACACTAAAAAAAGAGTACAGTTGTAGGTACCATACTTCTGTTCAAATAGGGACAATAAACCAGTTTGGTAGACTGTACTATGTGAAGTGTTCAACAATATGTTTTGTAGAAACAAAGAGCCTTGTTGCTTTTACACACCAGATGGTAACTTCTACGGAATAAATTGTTGAAGGAACTGTCCAGATGGTACCGACAAACAAACTGGTTTGTTATCCCTATTTTAACAGAAGTACTGTACCTAAACAATACTTTTCTTTCAGTCACAATTGTCGTTAACTGCAAGTAATTTTTCTTTCGGTTACAGTTATGTTATTAGTGTCTGTTAGTTATTTTGCAAAACCGTAACGGAATAACGTTTTTTCTGCCAAGGAGCCTTGCGAACAAACAGAAGTTAGTTTTTCAAATGAGTAATCATTAAACCACCCGTTCTTTGTATGTCTTCGTGGCTTTCCGACAGTGCGCATAAAAATTGCAGTTTTTTGCATTGTGTGGTACAGAAGTGTCACGAGTTTTTTCTAATATTTTTGCTGTAATTTTGAACTTGTATGTTTTTATTTTCGTCACATTTTCTGTGAACTAACAGCTATAAACATAGTACATATCTCGGCTTCTGGGTTGAGGCCATGTCCAATTTTCAGTTTCTTCTGACGTTTCGACAGTTCTTGTCTCAACGACCATCAGAATCGTACTAAGTTTCAGTTGTGCAGGTAACATTCCTCCCCCCTTCCTTTTTCACACGAAACACAGTATGGTCCAGCCAATCACATTCCATCTGTGCTGTGTTTGGCCGAGCAACCATGTCCAATCAGGAACGATATCTTGCTTCACGCTGGTGCACTGTCTTCGTTTTCTGACACTGTTGTGGGTGTGAGTTGCTTTTTAACAGTTTTGGAATGAAAGGCTTTGGTCAGCGCTTAACATCGAGGTCTTCAGCGCTGGTGAGAGTGACATGATCTGGGTATACGGAGCAGCGCCGGAATGAAGGAACGGGAGAAACGGGAGATCCCCGAGAAAACCCGCCGACTAGTGGCATCGTCCGACACGATTCCCACATGCAAAAATCCGGGGACCGAATCCGGATCGCCTTGGTAGGATGCAAATGGTCTGACCATTCGGCCACCGAGGCCCCCTTAACAGTTTTGAGAAAGGGATTCCGAATTTTACTAAGGTAGGGCGTTCTCAGCGTGTAGTTTGGAATGTTTTCAACCTGCTCGGCCTTGTCAAAAAAGATGCAGTGTCCTGTTTCAAGGTAGTGTTGGACTATGGCTGATATGTCTCTGTTATACTATTCCTACGATCGAGATGATAACCAGCATGTCATATAAGAATACATAATATTTATTCAAGATTTTTCTATATTTAATGCCGTCGAGGCTGAGGTCGTTAAGGCGCCTTTAGAGCTGCAATATGTCCCGGGTTCAAAATTCGTGTACAACGTTGAGGTGTGTAGGCTAAATATAATTTATGAGGCAAGGTTATCATCCAAGTCTTCCCCATACAGGCTTGTTATAAAGTAAGGGACGGTTTAAAAATCAATTATTAAAAAAATTCATACGATTGAAAACAACTTAAACGAGTTTTTGAAGTAAGCACGAATTAGAAAACGTCAGTTGTATGACAGAATATTTTGAACTTCCGTTACAATTGATTAGTCAGATATTAGAAACCGTCCTTCCCATGGTTCCTCGTATTTCTTCGTGAGCGAATTCCAAAGGAAACATTGGAAAATCCTATCAGAAATGTCCCAGCAACGCAGCCACGCAACAGCGCATCTCTCGCTGGCCCGGTGGAGCCGAACTGACGGCTGTGAGAAAGTTTTCTGCCTGCAACGAGGCCTGGCTGCATCGCTGGAGAAGATCACCGGAACTGGATAAGTGAAGTTGCATCACGCTTTCCCTTTCCAGACTCTCGCCTGTCACTTGCAGCATGTCTGTTGCATAGGAAGAGTAGTGAGGTCTTACCAGGGCTTTCCAATGTTGCGGCTCGCTTACAAGCCACTGCTACTTGCACGACGATGTACATGGCGTGCTGCAGTGCAGTATTGGGTCTACTACGGGAACAAAGTGAGGAGTAATGAGCTCCTGAGAACAAATTTAATGCCAGTGTATATTTTAAACATTAAAAAGAATTTATACTACTTTTTTAAACTTTATTAGACGACCATGCATAACTTACGTTTTTGTTAAATAATCTTAACTGGTACTATCATAATAGCAAACTAACATTTTTCTCGCCCTAGACAGGGTCAACATTTATGAAACACAAATGTATCAAAATGTCGTGTCGACTTCTTTACTCAAGGGACAGTCCTGCCGTTAGAAAGGAGTGTAACGAGTGCTCAAATAAATATTATTTCAAGAATACTTCCGCGGCATAGCATTGCACCCGAATCAGTATCTGTTTTAAGAATCTCCGTCCTCGTTATAAAATAACTAGGCTTAGACGTTCTGCACTCAGTCGCTTGATTGCGTCCAGTATTAACGAAATTATACTTTAATTTTCCTAAGTTTCATATCGACGCCAATTTTGTAAGCAGTCGCATATGTTCTGAACTGGTCCTATCAAATAATCTTGAAGGAAACATGTAAAATGCAACGATTATGCCATTATTACAACTTTACTAACCTGCGATATTGCTTCAAACTTCAAGTTTTAATGTTTTCCTCGAATGCTTAGATGATACAAGTTACAAGATCGTGTACTGTCAATGCTATTAAAAGTATAGAGAAGGGATTCAAAGTTCTAAAACTCTTCTTTTCAAATGCCAAGTCTGCGCTGCTGAAGACTAGGTACAAAACATATTTTCACTATCCTTCTTTTGAATCTTTTTTGCATGAAATGGTTTTAGCTGTCCAATAAAAGTCTGCTTATAAGGAGATTCTATAGGCGCAACGAATGTTTCTTGTTAGCTAGTTTGTCTGATGGTGACTTGGGTTTCTGCTCAGAAACGAAATCTTCCATACTTTTGGTCCTGTTGCGCTTTAAAATCTCATGCAACTTAACATCGGAATTCGTAAATGTACAATAGCAGCTCTCTAACTCTGTATATGAATATCTTTATGCGTGTGTCCCACTCAGGCTTGCATCTTTTCTTCAAGGATATAATGTAATATGCCTATGGGCTGTTTCACGAATCATGTGGATTTCGGATATTCGCAGGCACCATTATTTTAAAAAAATTGTTTCATCGATTCTATTTTATACAATAAGTAACACAAGTAAAACAGTCAACTACATGTACTCAATGTGCGTTCATATAGATTACTATCGCACAGAACTCTTTGAATCATTTGTGTTCTGTCGGTCTCTGGGACTGACATGCCATAGCTCTTGCAATTTATTTTCTAAATCACCTGCTGAAAGTAACTTCGATAAACTTCCTAGTGCCATAAAGAAAAGTATTCGTCCTTTCATTACCGAAAAAAAAAAGTTTATTGGTTGCCACAAAGTATTTTGTTACTGGCCCTTGCCAAATTTTTTTGCGGTGACCACAAATAATTTTTACTCCCCCCAATACATTTTTTCAGTAACTGCAAAAATATCTGTTACCACTACAAAATATTTTTGTGATGTCCATATTGCCGAAACATTTTGTGACAACCACAAAACAGTTTTTTTTCTGTTATACCTCTGACACAAAAGTATAGTGAAAGAGGTGTCTCTTCTAAGTTTCCTCGTTACCTTGTACTCGATTTGAGGGCGTATCTGTTGCTTAAGGTTAACCGCGGAGTACGATTCACCAGGCTTTGAAGTGACACCCTTTTCTAAAATTTCTGGGTAGTTTCCCGACAATAGACCAGAGCAAGCTCATGTGTCATGGACCTGGAAGAAGAAGAGAAGGATTCTTAAGGAAAAACATCAGTACTAACATGCATAACTACTGCAGTTGTTATTTAAGGGTCTGTATACCAAGATTGCAGCCATAATTAAATTGGGAGTCTACGATAAAGAAATTATTTATCATGATTTTAATTTTACAGATTAGGCCTACTCTTAAAAAAATATATTCAACTATGAGATCTTCCCAGTAATGCTGCCATAAAAGGGAATTAGAATAATATTTTGTTTATTTACGGGTTAAACATAAAACTTGTCACGTTTTCTGAGTGGGAGAATTGCTTAAGAATTGTAACGTATAATATGACATTTGTTTGTAAGCGCATATCCTTAAAATTTCAACATCCGTGGCAGGTAGAGCTCTTAGTTGAGCGTAAGTTTCTTCCTGGTTTTTTGATCTTCTTTCTTTAAAAACAAACATGTCATATGTTATTCTCTTACATTGTCAGGTACATTGTCAAAAATTACATAATCTTATAGAGAATCCTATTAACTGAAGTGAAACTCGGCCGATGTCGTTAAGGGCATTGCCAGGCCTAGATCCTTGTTCTGAGAAAGGATAGGCATTTACATGTTGAATTGTATGAAGCGGGATTTAATTCCCTTCCAAGGTATCACTTCCGGACAGCAATTATTTTATGCATTGAAATATGCAAGATATTGCTACAGGAATATAAACATACCCTGGGAGGGGGGGAGGAATAGTAGGTGCTTTCGAGTGCTTTTGATACTAATGAAAAAACTTGTTTGGTCATATTTTTCAGGGAATGGAAAAGTACCCTAAAACCTCCTGTAGCAATGTGGAACGAACCAACAAAAAAATCAGTTGTGACATAATATGTGTAGGTTCGATAGATGACGCATGCGGAATATTCGTAAAAAAATAACTGCCCAATATATTGAAACGCATAGTAGGTGGCTCCTTGAATTAAGAGGCCTACTTCCAACAGGGTAATTCCAGTTTCGCATTCCGGGTAAACTCTGTTAACGTGAGCCGTCCTCATTGGTCTAGTTTGTTTTTAACGTTAATATGATACATGTATTAATTTAAGACGAGTCACACACTGAAAAAGTAGAACTCTACGAAAAATTGAATTGTGTTGTATTCATAGCAAATTTATCTTGATTTAAAATTCAATTCGCTCTCCACTCAACCTGTTGACAATTGAAACAAAAGTGTTTATACTAATTTTCTTGCACCACCTAACATTTACCACGCTGTTAGATATTACTGCAATTTGCGTTGAAAAGTAACTGTAGTAACCAGCTCGTTTTCCTCTGTAGACGAAGTAGTCTCAGTTTACAGGACACTTCCCGGCGTTTTATACGACGCCACGTTGAACGAGTAAGTGCTTGCCTGTATCCCAACTATGTTCGAACAACCACACTGCTGATTATCTGAGAAGTAGTAGTAGTAGTAGCAGCCCATCAGCCATGAGTTTATCTAGTTACTAACACAACCCGTATCACACGTGATTATAGCCAGCCGTTGAGTTAGTGTGTCACTAAGCCTTACCAACGGGTTGGCTAGGACAGTGTAGTGCCCAGAACACAGTTCAGACATTGCATCAGAAAGTTGTTCGCCTCACATACATGTTATCAAGGCTGACCGGTAGTTACACATCCGGCACAAGTTATTATAGAGTTGTTTGTCAGACTCTGGCCGCGTGACTAGCCCTCACATGACCAGTATTTCCATGAGGTCACATCCTGTTTGTTTCAACATGTACTGC
>PNEQ01084947.1:0-30099 GCA_003012365.1 Medauroidea extradentata
CGTACTGGTTTCAGGTAAGCAACTTCGTTCATGGCTTAAGGTTTGTGCTTTGTCGGTTTATTATAGATTCCGGTTGTTCCGATAGCTGAAGAATGTGTCGCTTAACAACCTGAACTGCAGTTTGTTACAAAATATTGTCATTTAAGTGAAATAAACGAATCTGGGCTAACAGACAATTGTGGCGGACCCTAAGACTCGTTCGTACATTGGCCAAGAATACCAAGCATGTTAAAAATATGTTTTACAATCGTAAGAAATAGTGGAATGTAATATATTTTACGTACATTTAATAATTATTAAAATAACAATTTTTGAAATGTTAAAAGGCGTTTCAGTTAACTGTATTATTGCCTGTAACATACATTCTTGTGCCGCAATGCCCGTCTTCGGGAGTTCTTTACATGAATATCGTAATAAAGTCGTTTGAAAAAATATATTTTTTAATAGAATGACTCATTTAGAATAAAAGGATATTCTGGAAATGCACATACGACCATATATTTTATTACAAACTAAGCAAAACATCTCGCGCAACATAAACTCATGCGACCGTACCGACTATGTTTGGAAATTATTTACTAGAATATTATAATAAACTTCATTGGAATTGTAATATCTTTGAATAGAATGGCGCTGCGATATTTATTTTACTGAAATCGTAGTAAATTTATAAAAAGCAACAATCGGGGGTTTACTGTATTCTAAAATCACAATGTCATATTTTCCCAGGTATACAGTATAATAATATATGGAACAATATTAAATAAATAAACCTCGAGACTAGGGAATAGGTCGTCGAGCCCAGGAACACGCGATACTTTTTCGTCGAGTTTCGAAGCTTTTGCACAACATAAGTAAAAAATTTATAAAAGAAGAAAACTACTTACCCGATATTCTACGGCCACGTAAGTAGACAACAATAAAGGGTTGGAGATTCGTACAGTATATAGCTTTCTTGGATTTACAGTTTTTGAGCGCGTTTATGAATTTTTTCGCTACCGGAACACTAAGGTCGTTAGCTGTACGAGAATCGGGGACTTTAACTTATTGTTCCTTTCTATAGTATCTTCTTAGTTAGGCTACCATTTCATAGTTTACTGTCCCAGTGCCAAACGAAATTTGTTAACAGCAAATTAAATAATGATACGTACATTTACACATTAATTCACAGTAATACTCTGTTATAATTTTATATGAAAAAAATAACAACGCACCTAAACATTTTCATTTGCCTTTAGTATTGAATAAATAATACTGTTGAAATTCATCATTATTAGTATTATAAACTGAAAAGTTTCATTGGACACACCCCGTTACGAGCTAATGTTGCCATGTAGCAGAAATACTTTTCCGCACCATAACAGTTTCTTCACAGTAGCTAAACTTCTTAATAATATGACAATAGAAAAAGAACTATTCAGTAAACGTCCGGCTACTTGTCAGTTCAGATTAAACGCAGCCCGCCGGCATGCCGCTTACCTCGCCGCGGGCTGCTTATCCCACCAAGGGCAGCTGCTCGCCGCGCGACAAGTAGGTATGACAACACTGCACGCTCTTACTCATGTTTCCTAGGTCAACGGCACATCCTGCTCTCGAGCACGTCGCTTCGGCGGCCGTCTTCCGTGCAACACTGGCATGCTATTTACAATTTGCTAATTTGTGAGTAAACTATTAATGAATGATAGATAGGTGCCCTCGCGGACTTTTTTATTCTACTCAGCAAAATAAACAGTGTTGCATGCGCAGTAATCATGCAGTTAGCACAGTCTGTTTTTTTTTTAGGCTTTTTCAGCTTTTCCAATATTTTAAACCTACCAAAAAAGTACTTTATAAATGAGTTTTTAATTTTCTGAACATGTAGGCCTACCACCATTTCTGTTATTCCATAGAAGAAAATGCAATTTGAATGAATGTTCTAAATTTAATACACCCAGAGATATGAGAATCTGATTTTTAGCATTGAAAGCCCTATGACCCCCTTCTTGGAGGAGCAGCCTTAAGTTAGGTAATTCATGTAATCCCCAGTCACTTTCTTTTCGTGTAATTGTCGCAATTGTACGTTGACGTGAGGCACCCAGACAAGACGAACACAAACACCCAGACCTGAACCCGAGGACGTGACTGTAAATGTCACCTCCCCGGCCGGGAATCGAACCCGGGACCCTTGACTCAGCAGCCAGGAGCGCTAACCACTTTTTAAAAATAAAATGTTTGGTACAGTGGCGACGCGGAAGTTTCCGCATCAACACTGCACCAAACATTCCCTCCTTTAAGGTGACTTAATTTGAGTGACCCCAGTACTTATCGTGAGACAATTTGTATAGTGACAATTTTTGAGACCAAATGGACAAACACAAATTAACACCCAGCCAGACCTGGGAATCGAACCCAGAACCCTCCCGCACCAAAGCCGGCCGCTCAACCAACTGAGCCAAGCGGTCGGAGTCTCGACGACTGTGACTTCTGTATCGATTAGCCTTTGTTTATTTATATGCATTCAATGTACTGTTAAGTAATAAATATTTCTTTTGAAACACGCTATGAATATAAACATTCGCTTTATTCCAGAAAAATACGTTTCAGAGGTTGTGATCTTTGTAAAGTAACTTCCGGCGAACTTGTAGGGCTACACGTTTTTTCTAACTTTTTTGCAAACAAAATCCTTTAAACATTATAAAGTAATAATTTCACAACAAAAATTTTTTCAACATTTACAAAAGTTTGTACATCTACGAAGAAGTGCCACGTCATATTTGACAAAATAATTTACTGTGCAGGAACAGTCGGCATAAGTACAAAGAATTCCTTTGTATTATTACAAAGTTTACCTTCGTAACTTCATAAACTAATGATTTTACAAGGAATATCTTTGTACTTTTACAAGGACTAGTAAAATTACAAGGAAAATCCTTGTAAATTTTACAAATTTTTTTAAAGTGCATGCAAATTTGAAATTACAAATTCCACAGTTTATTCGTTACGTTTTACATGTCAGTTGAGCGCAAATTCCCATAAAAACTTTCTAGTAGATCGTTGGTTATATTTTCTC
Organism: Medauroidea extradentata; assembly: GCA_003012365.1. Classification (NCBI taxonomy): domain Eukaryota; kingdom Metazoa; phylum Arthropoda; class Insecta; order Phasmatodea; family Phasmatidae; genus Medauroidea; species Medauroidea extradentata. Next base: position 3,050 of record PNEQ01084947.1, read on the forward strand.
CAAGTATCCTAACACTAATTTTTACAAATTGGGCATACATTTATGTCAATGTTTGGTAGCATAGCTTTTCATCAACCGATACAATTTTATTCATTCCAGGTTTGAATGTGCTAAGAATATACTAGTGATTTGTTAATTAGTTAAATGAACTGCGAGTCAGTGCCTTGAAATTGTATAACTTATCGATCCACTGTAGAGTTTGTCACTATATCAGTTTAATTCAGCCAACCGCCGTGTATGATAAATAAAGTGCAAGTATAGGACGAATGAGCTGAAAGTGAATCATGGGTAAGCAACGGCTGCACAAATATCTCATTTTTCTTTAGGCAAAGGAGATTGTTTTGTTCAAATTGTAATAATACTTCCTCATACTTATACTGTGCATACAGAATATTTTAACAGGATTTACCTGTAGCGACCTAAAAAATAGAAGAGCCGGAGTCATGTGTCCAATGCTTGATATTCACGCAAATTATTTCGCACTAGCTTGTGTAAACAGACTGTATGAAGAGACTGGGATTTTTCGCGAAAATATTTTTTCCCAACGTGTTTTCGATTCGTTACGTGCACAGTCGGCTTCCATAGCTTTGTCGGTTAGACGCCGGTCTACGATGCGAGAGATATTCGGTTCAAATTTCTGCGCGAGTATGGCTGTTGTACTGTCCTTTTTAAAACATTCTTGAAGTTTTTAAAATATAATTTTAAATTTCAGCAATATTTTTTCAATACAAAATATATTTAATTTTTAGTTTTTATATAGGAAACCTTGTAGCCTATAACTTTATAATTCACTGTATTTTTTTCAGTTTTGTGTGTCAGTTGGTATAAGTGACTTACAGAAAACCGTAAAATGCAAATTTGGACGTTTACGAGTCATTACGCAAAAACTATGAGATATAATAAAATTTCATAAAGAAAATTTAGTCACAGGTAATGTCTAAAATAAGAAAAAGTATATGGTACAAACTTAAAAATTTAAGTTTGACGATTAAAATTGCTGTAGAACGCGCCCTTAAGAGCGCGATCTACCGCAATTTTTTATCGCTGCTTGTTTATTTTTTATTTGTATCAGATATTTTTTTCTTATTGTAGACACAAAATGTGACTAAATCTGACTCCCATGAAATGTTTTATCTCTAATAGTTTTCGCGTAATGGCTTGTTAAAGTCATATTTTGCATGTTCCGTTTTAACGACTACACTAAAACAAACTGTTTTACAAACTCAAAAAAATCACAGTGGATAAAGACATTGCAGGCTACAATGTCATGCTTATAAAAATAAAGAATAAAATTAGTTTGTATTTAAAAAAATATTAAATTTTTTAAGTTTTCATTTTTAGTTTCAACATTTTTTAAAAATAGAAATAATTTTTATTCTTTATTTTTATGAGCATGACATTGTAGCATGCAATATATCTATCCACTGTGATTTTTTTAGTTTGGTGCATCAGTTAGTTTTAGTGTAGTCGTTAAAACGGAAACATGCAAAATATGACTTTAACAAGCCATTACGCGAAAACTATGAGAGATAAAAAATTTCATAACAGCCAAATTTAGTAAAATTTTGTGTCTACAATAAGAAAAAAATATCTGGTACAAATAAAAATAAAAAAATGGCGATGAAAATTATGGTAGACCGCGCCCTTAAGACGTCGTTGTTATAGGGCAGCGAACACCCCGGCACCTCACCTAACCAGCATATCCGCAGCTCTGCTTTATGTTTGTTGGCTGTGTGTATTTGTGCACAGTCGTCTTTCATTTGACTGCACCGATCAGAAAAAAAACGTAAAAGTCATGCTCCTGTGCTTATACTGGTTTCGAGATAATTGATTTTAAGCCTAAAAGAAAGCAATGTTAAGCCTAAAAGAAAGCAGATAGCAAGAATATGTTTGGTAGTTTTGTTTAAAATAATTTTTTCCACGTTGGCTAATTTTTTTCATGGCAGTAAATACTATGGTTTCAGTTAATTACGTAATTAACGACGTTTTTGTAGAATGACATATTAGTCAAAAACGTATATTGCCTTCAAAATATTTGCTATCACGGTAAAAAAAAAACATTAAAAACCTGCCAAACGGATATGCGAAATACGCTCTCATTTAAGCTTGAAAAAATAATTATCGCAAAGCAGTCAGCACAGGGAAACTGCGAAATGCATAGGTATGGGCCGGTAAATGTCGCGGATTCAATGACCTGCATGTAAGAATGCACTGTCCTATAAATACTCAAGCCCCGACCATTTGTCCACTAGCTGCTACTCAGTGGAACAACAGACAATGAACGAATATACGGGGCTTGAAAATTGATAGGAAAGTGGATTCTAACATGCAGGTCATTGAACCGGCGAAATTTTCCGGCCCCTACACATACGCCTATGACTGTGGTTTTCCGACATAACTCCAGGACGCTGGGAGTTAAAGCATCCAATCACAGACCACGAAGTATAGCTGCATAAGTGCACGTAAGGCTCCGGTACTAGGAGGTGCATAAACATATTCACGAGAACTTCCTGTCTCTAACTATAAATGTGGCGGAAAGATATTTGCGCTATTTTGTTCCAATGCCTTACGTGCACATCGGTAGCTGTGCTTCATGGTCATTGTCAGCGCGACTTTGTTTAGATACATCTGTCATTTAACTGCACCAATCAGAAAAATACGATTGTGACACAATGCGTAGATGATTTGCCAGCAGAACCCCAGTACAAGAGAGAGAAAAACTTCCAATCAATGATCTTGGAGCAGAGCTGCATATGTGCATACAAGACATTAAAACCGTTGGTGCAATAATTTTTTTGCCATAAAATTGTGGCTCTAATATGCCAAACTGCAATTTTGCTTCATGGTTATTGGCAGAGTGACTTAATACTGAGACTGCGTTAATTTAACCACCAATCAGAATGACGTCACTGTGTCACCACACACCTTTGACTTGACGCGAGAGATAAAATCATAAAATGACTTACCATGAAGTAGAACTGCAGAAGTGCACGTAAGGTATTGGGAGAAGTTGGCGCAAACATATTTTCGTGAAAATCAGGTGTCGCTACCAATACGCATAGTTTCCTTTAAACCCTCTTGCCTTACGACATGCATACGCTTCACCGCATCCGGCACTCAACATAACTTTGCGATCAACTATAGAGCTATGGATTAGTTCGAAAGATTACGCGAAATAAAGTCAAGCCGAGCCCTACAATTACGTCACGTTTACAGTAGGTTGACAATTTCTAAATATATTATGATTAATTATAAAATAAATACGTAACGAATGAGGAGGGTACCATATGAAATGCTATCACACCTTAAACGTAGACATCTCACTGGGCGCTCATAGGAATCTACCGAACCATGAAGGATGACACGAAATGAATCCCAAAGAAATAGACGAGTGGCTCTCGTGTTGCAAGATGCGGTATAAAACTGGCTAGTTAGTGGGGCACAGTCTAATAACACATTTTTCGCCACAGCAAATTGTTTGCTGCTGCAAAGAAATATGTTGTTTAAATGTGAGCCCCTACACAGTAGCCGCTGAAATAGAATGTTTGTTTAAAAGTGGTAGAAATATTTATGAAGAATTTTGTTTTGGTATTTTACAACATAAGCTTTATGTTGAAAAAAATAGTCTTTGTTCCAAACTGATATTGTTTTCAGAGAAAAGTTTTTAAAGAAACAGTGTAGTAACACAAAACATGTTTTTCAAATTTATATTTGCTTTAAGGCAATTATTCATCACCGGAAGCTAAATATCCTCAAAGTAAAGTCTCTTTTTGTTGTAAAAGAACGTTTTACTGTGCAGTAGCAAACGAACAGAGAGATGAAACTATAGAATACACACTGAAGTAGAGTCTGGTCTGAAGGTCATTCAGTATGTGAAATTTACCTGTCCGTTATGATGACCCGGGAATTGAAATATTCTGGTATTTTTCCACTACGCAGACCTAATTAAAATACACAAATGCCTCTAAACTGGCCGTTAGTCAACAATGTCACGACCTGCTGCTGAGAACACTGCTGTGCAGGGCTGGCCCAAGAAAATTTGTCACCCCCGGCCATTCATTAGGAAGATTCTCAGCTTTAAATAGAATTATTTTTTAATCCCAGACGAGAGCCGGAATCTTACAATTGTTGTGTTACTTTTTTGCAAATTGATTTTATGTGATGTAATTTTTCGAGATAGATTGTTTTACGATTTTAGCTAACTTATCAATTAAAATAAAGTTTAATAAATCAACTAAATAAGTACCATCAAGCTGTATTTCATATCCACAAAATTAGAGTGCGTAGTATTAGCCAGTTATAAAAAATGTTACAAAGCGATTTTACGATAACGGCTTACACTTATATTTAGAAATATACATCATCAAATATACGGAAACACGGTCTCAAGCATTCTGTAAACAAGCAACTTCATTCATTATGTGTGTGTATATATATATATATATATATATATATATATATATATATATATATATATATATATATATATATACATACATATATTTATTTTGTCACATAATTAATAGGCACTTCCTTCTCGTTGCCGATTATCTCGTATACGTTTTTCTACTTGACTACGATGCTACATTTTGAATGTTTGCTGAATTCCTATTGGAGAAAAGCCTAAGAGAGACAAGTAGAGAGGAAAATTCGGAAATTTATATAAGAAAAGATAAATTTTAAGCGCTTGTATACGTTAATTCCTAAGTGACTGGGTCACTGTCAGGAATGTGAACAAATAGCATACCTGCATGAAAACACTCACTGACTCACGCTTACTACTCATTTGTACAACTGTCCACTTACTGGAGCAGCAGGCAATGTACACGTAAACAGAATGTACACGGGATTGTGGAGTACAACTGGAAGATAGTCAAATTTGCAAAATTTCAGGTTGTCAAGAGATAAGCAGTTTAGTGCCCACAAGTGCCATTTTAAATAGATCCTGTAATACTTTACTTAATCAACAGAATTTACGGTGTGTAGAGACCTGAAAAAATCGCGTTATCTTTTGGGAACGTAACGAAATTCATAGAACTGTACGTTAATGAGACATTTGCGATTTGAGCTTGACTTATTTGACACCTCCTGTAGTACATTGAATTAATAATACAGAAGCAACTAAGGTAAATTATGGCCTAATCATGTCGTATCTCTATGTTAGCAAGCAGACAAAGAGCGGCTGCTTCCTACTTCGGTGCACAGAAATTCCTGGAGGCTATCGTACAGGTCAGTGAACCCCTCGAGATTTTCCAGTCTCTAGTGATGGGAAGGTTAAATACATGGCTGCAGATTCCCAGAACAGAACAATCTCGATGAACGTGCCGTAGACAAATAACCATGAAATATCTACTGTGTCATGAACCTTTCTTGATCACCCTTCAGTTGACCGGCACCTGCACACCAGCACATCAGCGGCTGATAGCGTAAAACCTTGTAAAGCTGTGGACTGCAGTAGTCCTACCTGGCAACAACACTCCGGCCTCCACTGGTGAGGCTACGACATGGATGGGCAATCATGAAGGTAATACTCACGATACTCGATGCCCAGGACGACCTCTCTGAAGTAGGCGTGCGCTATGGACTCCGACAAGGGGTTGTCTGTGGGAATGCTCAGCACCTCTCCCTTCTCCAGCAACTCGAACACTGGAACACAATATGCGCGACTACAGTCAGCTGTTGCCGCAAATCCGTCCCTTTTACTACACTCCGAGAAAATTCGCCAATTTAGATTATTGGACCTATGGGAAGAGACCTAACAATTCGCGGTTTCTAGAGTCACTATTATTTCGCGTATTAATCTGGTAGCAGCTTAGACTTCTCAGTCCTATACACACACTGGCAACAGTCGAATATTCATTGGCTTGTAACTGTACACACAGGTACCACGTGTGTTCGCAACGATTTATTTATTATTTATTACTGGTTTGCAGTCGTCAAATGTGTATCAGAACAACTGTCGTCCGATCAGAGTAATGGCAGTAAAGTATACATCATTGACGTTCAACCTGACCTAGAATCAATACGCGAAATACTCGTGCCTCTAGCTATCTTTTTTTTGACAAGAGCTAGACTTCATTCAACTGTAACTTCGTGTCACTTTTGAAATTGGCCCTTGACATATTTGACACCTCCTGGAAGGCACTAGACTAACAATAAAGAAACGCAAATGAATACTAAATCATGTGGTATCACTGCATCTGCGACCAGCCAATGGGCAACCGTTGTATGCATAAGTTAACATATCGATGGCGTTTTAGCAAAAGGTCGTAAGCCACATTGCACTGTTTTAACTTAATAATTTTTTTTCTTTAATAACTTATTAGTGCATATTTTTTTAGAACATTTACACGTCATATCTTATGGTTTGTGCAAATGAACAACATAGTTCGACAAATAAATATAGTGGTTAGTTTAAGCTTGAAAATATCTTATTTAAATTTTATTATATGTTGGTAATTAACTTTTGCCAAAACACCATCGATATATTTTTGTAGGGTAGTAGGTTTGTTAACTAGGAAAATAAATTTTCCTGCCTCTTCATATAGCATGCGTTCTACATTCTATGCCATGAACGAGTGCACTTACATCATTTCAGAAATTAAACCAACTAATTCATTTTTGTGAAACAATGTTTCAACTTACTACATTAGCGAATGAAAAAAGCCATTATAGGAGTATATTGCATAAAGTATTCTGAAAACCAAGCGATATGATTCACAACAGATGATAAAGAACATTGCCAACAGAAATGCCACTTAAGTGCACTCGTTCGTGTGGTATACTATATAGGTTGTTCACAAAAAACACCGACAAACTCCGGCAGGTAATTCCTTGTGAAAAATAAAGCATGAAATATGCAAGACACTTTGTACGTAATCGTGATATTAATGGAGTAATTCGCCTTTGAAAGACAAATTTTAAATCTTTAATTTCCCCAAAGATAGAACTATGATCAACGTATACTGACAAAACTGAGGATATTACTTCAAGACAATAAGGCCGACAAACCAATAGTAAACGCTAGTTGATACCTTCTACCCTTACGAAAATAAAAGGGGTGGCCTCATTTAAATTGCTGACAACTTTTTTAGAGTCTGGATAATCCAACATTTAAGAGTGAATTATTGGGAAATGTGACCTGAGTAATGAAAACGTTCCTCTTGTAGCGACTGTCTAGGACGCATAGTTTTCGTACAAAACGTACGTCACGTTTTTGGCTTGGTGAAACAGAGACTAGCGTGTAGGCAACACTGCGTACACGAATGTCTTGTTTATTCCGCAGCGCCACTCCGACGATGTTGGACATTCACTGTAAATATTTTATACCATAGTTTAAATAGCTCACATAACTGTAACCAACACTTTGTTCCTAGCAAATTGGTGTATGTGTGTTTAAAAAAAAGATTAATGTGTAAGCTAACTAAATATCTCTTGGGTACAATGCACGCAGATAGACATTTAAAAAGTTTGTGTAATCCTGGCATTACTGTAAAGTGTAGGGGAGCCGATATTGTTTTCAGGCACTGTCAAATATTGCCGATACCAACACTGACACTATATTGAGAAGGAAAAATAACATTATTGCAGGTGCAAGAAATAAAAATATGTATTTTCAAAACACTTCGTCAAAGAAAATTCTAATTGTTTTAATTTTTATTGTTTTAGTCCTACTTTTAATATGAATAAAAGTCTACGAACCACAAACTAGTTAGCGACTCAAACATAATGCAGGCATGTGAAGAAGGATATGATTTATTTTTTGGTTTTGTGCATATACGTCATGCAATTATGGTTTAAAATTGATAGATAACTAACAGCCACCAAGTCATTCAAATATGTAAAGTACTCGTGACTCTAACATTCCTAGGCACGGTTTTCTTTATCAGAGAGTTGTGTCGAAAATTGTGCAACATGTAAAGCGAGAAGAAAAAATTTGGAATTTTAAGCTCGTCCACTTCAAATGGAATGGACGGTTTGGATTTATCGGTACCGGAGCCTTGCTGTAAACGTGTACTCAAATGTTAGGTTCCAAAATACTCAATTATAATCGCATATCAGTTACGTGATTTCGTGTCAGTAGTGAAACGTCAAACACCTTTTCCTTACCTTCCCTGGCTGGTCTTTAAAGCAGATTTCCTAAATGTCAGTTACCACTCAAGCATTTGAAAACAAATGACACGTCAGTGTTACACAAACAGTGCAGCACTGTGTTATTTTACACACCGTAACGGTTTATTGCAGTAATCATTTTTGTTATCTAATGTGAATACTCGTTGACTATTAGTGACAATTAAGGCTAAAACTCGACTTTGAACCAATTTATTTTAATGGTCTTTGAGTTCAATTCTGGAAGAATTAATGGCACATGTTAACAAACGACAAACGTAAATCGTATGAATATTCGAGAAGAGACTGCCCCACACATCTCCATTACTGTAAACTACAATTTGTGCTCACACGGACATGCAAATGCTTTGTGTAACGTTGGAACTTTATTAAGCAGTTTATCGAACATAATAAAATACTCATATTGTTTCACTTGCACACTTTAATTTTTTTTTTCATTCCCAAAAAAAAAAAAACCCACAAATTAAGCTAGGAACAAAGTGTTGGTTACGGTTATGTGAGCTATTCAAGCTACTGTACATGATATTTACAGTGAATGTCCACCATCGTAAGTGCTACAAGAGGGCCTTTGTTATTACTAACATCACAGTTCCCAATTATCCATTCTTAAATGTTGGATTATCCTGACGCTAAAAAAGTTGTCAGCAATTTAATGGAGGCCATCCCTTACATTTTTAAAAGGGTGGAAGGTATCAACTAGCGTTTACTGTTGGTTTGTTGGCCTTATTGTCTTGAAGTCACACCCTGAGTTATGTTAGTTTACGTTGATCACTGTTCGGTTTATGGGGAAATCAAAGTGTTAATATTAGATTTTAAATGGCGAATTACTCCTTTAATTTCACGATTACGTACGAAGTGTGTAACATATTTCCTGCTTTATTTTTCGCAAGGAATCACCTGCCAGGGTTTGTAGGTGTTTATTTCTGAACTACCTCTATATGTATTCTGAAACCGACAGAAGCTTCTCATTGACTGCTTGTAGGTACGGTATTGCACCATGGTTCGACAAGCAAATAGGTACTTACTATTATCGTTGGCTCAGATACCGTCAGCGTGTGTAAAATAAATAGTGGGTCAATCGCGAAAGCGACATAATAACAAAGGTGTTTGAATTCGGTCTTATCCACAACAGTATCCCCTGCATTCAGATCTCTGTCGTTTACAAACATTTGAATAGAAGCGATTCGCCATATTAAAACACATGTACAGTACGTTAAAGCACTCATCACTCTGTTATTCAATGATTGTCAGACTCAACAGAAGACCTCGAAAATAAGGACCATACCTATTACTGTATGGTTTGTAGTCAGTTCACAGACAACGGCATACGAATCTACGACTGAGAATCATGTTTACAGAATACTGTGAAAACTATTCCTTATGTCAGCGAGTCACGGATTTCTTCCATGAATTGACCTTATGATCTTATACATATACAGTTATTGCCAGAACGTTAATTCTATAAATATATAGTTCCTTTAAGGTGTGAAACGGTTTTCATCTCTGAAAACTCGTTTACCTTGTTGGATGTCGTCTGTATGCCATAGTCACTTCCCATGTGACTGGTATACTATTATTCTTGCATTCCACCACAGCTTCATTCTCACCTCATATTTAGGGACAGGAAAATTTCGCTAGTTAAGAGGCCTTCGGACTCAACTGACTATACTCAAAGCCACAGAATCTTGAGGAAAATCTTTGTAAATTTATGGTTGGTAACAGTACGTCATTCTGCAGAGACGTCGCTAATTGGTCTGTGCCAATGATTGTAATTAGGGACCCCTGTTTTTTTGCGAAAATATTTTTGTCCCACTTTATTTCAGTGTCTTATGTACACATCTGCAATTCTGCTTCATGGTTATTGGCAACGTGCCTATGTATATAATTTGACTGAGCCAATTGCAATAAAGTTCCTACAGCAGCACACGTCTGTGATTTACCAGTAGATTATCAAGACTCATGAGAGTTAAAATATCCAATCACAGACCACGAAGCAGAACTGCATATGTGCACGTAAGGCACCGCAACAAAGTAAGGCAAAATTCTTTTCGCGACAAACAGGGGTCACTATTTATAAGGTTAATGCGACACACCGCAAATGTGATCTGCGGACAGAATCGCAAGGCACAGAGTGTTAAAAACGTCCAATAATGGCCAATGAATCAGAGCTACAATTGTTCACGTAAGGCGCTGAAATAAGTTGCTGCCAAATGTTATTCACAAAAAAAAAAAATCAATGGCTCTGACAGACTCTAACCACAGATGTTTGTACAATACATTTCCTTTGAGCGTTAATGAGCGTACAGGTTTACATCAGAGCAGATGAGATGGAATATGGCCCTTGTTAACTCGCAGGTTTGTTACTAACATTTATGCCCCGTACTGGCATGTTACGTCTACAACTACACTGTTAGAAAACATTTCCGTGAAATTACGGAAAAGTAGTGGCAAAAAAAAACAGAAATCTTCGTAAAGTAACGGACACCAGTTTTTCTTGACAACGGAACCGTCCGTAAAATTACGGACAATCCGTTTTCTGCAAAAATATTAAATTTCTTTAATCTACTGGCACTCCATTTTCCAGAAATTCTACATTTACTTATTAACTACGATATCTCGAGACTCTTGCACACTATTTAGTATTCTGAAAAATTTTTCACATTAGTTGGGATACGAACCCAAGACTTTATAGTTACCAGGCACAAGCTCTAACCACTGTACCAAAGTGATAACTTACAAGTAAGCGAGTTCCATGCAGTGGAATGATATAAACTTTATAAGAGACAACTCTTGCATTTGACATCCTGAATTTAGAGAACTTTATTAGTTACATTATGAAAAAAAGATTTTATTCTGTAGAAATAAATAACTTAAAAGGTACATAAACCCTAGCGCGAAGCACAGAGAACAGGAGCGATTTTTTTTCAGCTGTGTTGAAGCAAGGAGAATACAAGATGTGTGTGGCCATTGAGTGGGGTAGGCTAGAAGGGTATGTTCTAAGGAAAGGGAGGGGGCAGGAGAGGCTACAGGGGATGCTTTAAGACAGGACAGTGGTATATCATAAGGAGAGGAGGGTTATGACAGGGAGGGGGTATGCCATAAGGGTAGAGATAGGGTAGTATAAGCATAGGGTGCAGGAGAGGGGGCAGACATCCACTTCCCCCTTATGGTGTTTGTGCATAACTTGTACCAAAACGGTCCGCTCCCCTCACTTCACCTACCCCTCACTCCCCTGCCCAACCCCTTCTAGGGCGGGGCTTAAGCCCTCAGCAAATCACAGACCTCATGGCACTTAGGTGCTATTCGTACCGAAAGACCCGAACAACCAATCCCAGCCTAGGGCACGCCCCCTAATGGCTCTGTATCCCAATAGCAACACCCGGGGGAGGGGCGGACCATTGCTATTCAAATGCTCCTTATGCCGGTTTTGCTCCCAGTTGGGCTAAAACACCCACGTGGTCACTACTCTGAACACTTCCGTCACTCACTGGACTGTTTAGCCCTTTGTCCATGCGCGAAACGAGTCCTTGTTTGTATTAATCTTCTTTTCGCGGCAAAGTGTGGACAACCACAGGAAGCAGCACTTAACTTCTATTACCTTAGCTTGTCTTGTCTTCTTTTCGCTTAGTACCACTGTGCATGCACATTAACTCTAGGATCATGGTGATTATTAATACCATGTTTTTTTTAAAGAAACACAGTACAATATGCTTTAAAATTGCAGAAACATAGTTCCATAAATTTATGGAAAGTTACGGTCAAACATCCGTAAACTGGCAATACGGACAAATTTCCGTAAACAAAAAATACGGAAGCCACTTCCGTAAATTTACAGTACTTTTCTGTAAATATTTCCGTGAATTTACGGAAATTTTTAACAGTGTACTATACTGACGTAAGACTTTCAATAATATTCCTGGTCAGTACCAACCATTTGCTGCCGCTCATGGCTGTAGTGTACCTCATCAATTAAAGATTTGCTTCTGCGTTCTTAGATATTCGGCAGTTCTGGTATAAATGAGTAGGTGCAAGATTAAAAAAATTGTAACTACGGAACATGTGACGAACTGCCGAACTGCGGCGGTAGACTACTGGTCGGACGCGCGGTATAAAGTTACTTCATCCGCAAGTTATCAGCTGTAGACGAATCGTTCAGAATGAGGCCCGAACAATGAATGTGAATACTCCTCAGTACGTAGAAACCAATCAAACATAAGGGCCGTGTCTAAATCTCCACACAGTTAATAATCAAGCCAGTACCAAGAGATAGCCACGTTGTTTCGCTTCTGTGTGCTTAGGCTATCTAATCTCCGGTTGCTCCAGTCAATTAGAATACTTGTTGCAATGGTATCTTTATTTGATTACCAGTATGTTAAATATATTTCTCTTCTCAGTTAAATCAATGAATAAACCTGGCTCAGTCATCCCTGTAGCGAGTTACGGTATCAGCCTACGCTAAATTTTTATTTTGCTGAGTGCAGCTGTAGTACTAAAACTCATGATTGCTTCTGCAAAGATATAGATTTAGTAATGATTAGAAATCCACTGCACAAATTAGTGCTGCACCACGTTCCATCTACACTCAACGTTATTTAAATGTTGGCGCGGTTCACCTCAGTTATCAACGTCTTTTATTATTTTCATATCTGCACCAGATATATTTTGTATTATTTTAGACATAATTTGTGACTAAATCTTCATGTTAGGAAATTTTTGTATCTCTTATAGTTTTTGCGTAATGAGTCGTAAACGTCCAAATTTGCACTTTACAGTTTTATGCACGCCAATAAAACCAACTGACATAACAAACTGAAAAAAATTCGCAGTGTATGACAATGTTGTAGGCTGTGATTTGACACATATAATAACAAAAATATACATAGTTTTGTATTTTTAAAATATTATTGAAATTTTTTAATTTTCATTTCAAAATTCTGAATTTTTATTAAATACAAAAAAAAAATTATATGTGTAAAATTATAGCCTAAAACATTGTTATACATTGTGAATTTTTTCGATTTCGTTATGTCAATTGGTTTTAGTGGATTTTTTTTTCACTTAATTTGTGATGTATATATGGTGATTTTGCACACTGGAGGAAAGCTGCAGGGGACGATGCCTGATGAGTAACAAAAATGTCATATGTGCATACGGCGGGAAATGCATTCCAAGGAAGGTATACTCACTTGAAGACAGAAAAAAAATTTTTTTGACAGTGTAGGTATCAGTGATTGTAAGCACACATAAGAACATACCAGGCAATTGGCAACCTTTCACTGGGGAATCGGAAAGGCAACATGCAGAGCCCCTCCCGGACGTACAGACACCCGTAACAACGAATTCATGCTGCCTGTGACGCCGTTCTGTTGCAAGATGACACACGTGAACGTGTTCGTAAGTCGCTGCTGTGACATGTACACTGCGTGCCAGCTTACATAACGAGTGCCAGCTACTGAGTGAAAGGCACATTCAAGGAATTCAAGCAGCAGGCCACTGCAAAAACACCTAGTAGCCAATAAATGCTGGAATGTAATTAACCTATGTAAATTAGCCATTCGATTTTAAAACGGCCGTAATATTATATACAACACGTTCCAGCTCGTTACCCGCCAACTTACATCAGCATGCTTAAGAGTTCCGTGATGGCAACTTCGAACACCTTGTCTAACGATGGTCTCATCCCAGCATGTCCTGCACTGCATTGTATTGCACATAGGCATGACCAAGTAACAAAGATCCTCTAGCATGGACACCATGCATTTCTGGCACATGTCCGTTTGACCTTTTTGTTTATTTTATTCTCAGGGATTGTCTCCTGCAATGTGTCCCTGTTATATAAAACATCACGTAGATGTACGTGATAACATTATTTTATAGCTGATGGATTGATGGAAAACATAGACCTAATCTCTCTCTGTTACTGACTAGAGTGCAAACATCGGTTACAAAAACGCCATTCGATAAAGGTAAACAATTTTGTTTTAAATTTTGTCTCATTACGAATAACTAGGGACAGACAAAATTTCGCTAATTCAATGACCTACATGCTGGAATCCATTGTCCTATGCACATTCAAGCCCCGTCTATTCGTTCATCGTCTTCTGTTACGCTGAGTAGCAGCTAATGTACAAATGACTGGTGCTTGAGTGTGCATATGACAACGGATTCTAGCATGTAGGTCATTGAATCAGCGAAATTTTCCAGTCCTCTATGAATAGCCTCTAAGAAAGTTTTCATTGATTTGTAGTTTCTATTTATTACATTGGTTTCTCAAAATGATTTGGTCTAGATAACAGCAGCCGAAGCCGGCAATGCCCCCATATTTTTTAAAATAAGAATATTCGGCAATATGATGGTAACAGATATGCAACCAACATTCATTGGCATTAATTATATCGTCATAAATGTATATAGTAGTCGCTGAAAACTTTATAGAGGCGAGCTGAGGACATTAAGATTTCTCGCCAGTTCAATGCGTAGCATGTAGAGTGTATTAGGGACACTCGAACTTAGCGAACGTATTTCTGTGCAAGCTCGGTTTCACTAACTTACATGCATTAGTGAAGCACACTTACGAATAATATCCCCGAGTTTTTATAAGGAGAGAACTTTCATTTGATAATAACAGTTAGGATAATATTATTTTGATTTAATCCTCACTCACCAGCATCTAGACGTCGAAGAGGGCGTCAGACGGTCATGCAAAATACCTCCATGAAGTTGGCGCCCTCAAGGCGGCCGCCTAACCCACGCTTCAAATGCGCTGAAGTGTGCTCGTAAACAGGTTTTTTCTACGAAAATATTTCACTTGTGCCCATTGTGCCAACGTACGAAAAGAAAACAAACTCCAGACAAGGTCGGAACCTTATTGTTAAGAGGCCACGCTCATTAAAAACACTGTTTCTAAGCCCCCAACATAGCTACAAACGGCCTTTTCAGACGTCCGTACTTCAAGAAGTAGTAACCGTATGTATGTGAAACTCAGATTGCGACCTGCACTGAACTTGGTTGCAGACTTTCGACCAATAAAATTGTATGGTCACCGCTTAATTTCCCATAGAAAAACCGTTCGGCGAGAACCTTGCGCGCTAGTTCGGCGCTTGGCTCGTTTAGGCGACGCGGCATTTGATGGATGCTTCAAGGTCGACCTTACAGCTCCGTCGCTTTTGGGCCTCTCACGCGCGGGTAGGCGGCGTCCTTAAGGTTCGGTTTCAGTGGCCTAATTGAATTTTATTATTTTTCACTTTTTTTTGGAATTCTAAGAAGGAAAATGTTAAATATGCGATTATACCTCTAATTCTATTTAGATTTCACAACGGTACAGACATTTCGATTTAGCTGTTAACTTACAATTACACCGCAATCTGTGTGAAAAATTTTTTATATATATAATTTTCCCGATAAATTGCGACCTAACTATATATTACTAGCTCTATTGCCATGCTTCTGTTGTAGCTCAAGGTAAATAGAAATCGCTGTTTAGTAACAGATTTAACAATTTTCTTCTCAAAATTAAAAAAAAAAAAACTAATAATAATAAAATGCCATACGGCGACTGAAACCGCGCCCTAAGCTGGGCATCTGCCCAGGGATCTGAACGATGTGTAGACCTTCGGCCGTTACAAGGTTATTCGAAAACTGCTCAGCGTAAGTGACGTCTGATTAAGAACAGCATTCGAAGGACGCTACACGAGTATATACAAAGCTCACCAAATCTCATTGAAACATTGCTCCAGCGGTCGAAAATTGTGAAAATTAGTAATTACGGTCCTTTATAAGTGCGACATCTTAGTGCAGAATTCTTGAAAGGATAATAGGTGTGTACAGTGCATGTTTATATTCAATATTATGTCATTATTGATAGGGACACCGCTAATGTTGTCGGCGAGAAGACTGCCGGCCAGGAGAAGCTTGATGCGCGTACTGCGCCGTCCTTACCGCGTCCGCACTTCTAGGCTTCGAACACGCAAAATACGTCCGAACAGACGGCCACCTTAAGAGTGCGTGATATATAATTTAGCGCTGAAAGTATCAGTTCAGAATTTTGGGTTTCTCGAAGCCAATTTACAAAAATAAAAAACTGCAATCCTAAGCAATAGTTTTCGCCAACTTTCTGAGCAAATATTTTTCTCGATTAACTTAGTTCTGAAGAACAATCTCTGAAGCCGAAATCTACTACATTTAAATGCGGCACAAGATATCACGCTTAAGAAATGCTTCATTCTGGTTAATGTTTGCTCATAAAGTTGGCAAAGTTGGCTATCAGTAATTGCTGTTTTAATATTTTCGAGCATTTTTTTAAATCTTGACGTGTGTGGAATTCTTTACGCTCGCATGTTAAGAGTGCGTGGCAAATAAATAAGCGCTGAATATTTCAATTAATATCTACGCTTTATGAAAGTCGATATAGAAAAACTAAAAAACAGCAGTCGTCGTGCTTCATCCCTACTAAGTGTGTTCACGTGGCAAAAATTCATAACTTTTTATTTGCAAGACATAATGTTCGTTGCATGCATGTTACTTGTGACTACATTTTCCACTTTAATAAACGTTAGCTGTCATAGTTTTCCCATACCGGCACGTCAAAGTCAGAATTTGCAAGTTCCGTGAACATAATAATAACAATAACTAAGTGAGTTACTCGAAAAAGATAACTTACACTGAAGAAAGATATTATGGGACATATGCTAAAATATTTAAAGACAGATAACGAAGTCGTTTTATCCTTTTATAAACTGCCATAAGTAAAGTAAATTGTTATAATTTTCAGAATTTTTAAAAATTTCACAGGAAATTAGTTGTGTTTTTTTATGATTTGGCATATGATCCACAATATATCATATCAGTGTAAATTATATAATGCGAATAAATAATTTGTCGTTAGTTTTACCTGTGTTCCCAGAACATGTAGATAATTATTTTGTCATGCCCCTACGGGAAGACTATTAGAGGTAAAAAAATTTTGCGAGTAGAAAATGAAGTCACAAGCAACGTCTATGAAATGAACATTGTGTTGAACAAATATAAAACCAAGCAATTTTACCACGTGCCGCCCTAAAGGGTGTTCAAGCGCGATAAAGTCATAATTTTATATTTATGTGAGATGGTGTTAAGTTTTGCAGACGATACTTGTGAGTGCAGTTTCCTCTTACGAAATAATTGTAGCTGGCGTAGTTTTCTTATAATGGTTTGTCAAAGTCAAAATTTGCATGTTCTGCTGCCATGTAAATAGTGAAAACCAATTGACTTACGTACGTGAAATAATTCACAGTGAAATAACATACAATGGCTACGTAATAAAACATTAAAAAAAAAAAAATCCGCGAACAGTTTTTGAATTAAAAAAAAATAATTCTGGATTCGCAACTTTTTTCCTGCACTTTTGTGATTATTTTTTTTTTTTAATTCAAAAGATTACGTTGTGGACGTTGAATGTTTTATTGCATAGCTCATGGGATGTAAGTTCACAGTAAATTATTTCGTTAAGTAGGTCAGTTGGTTTTCACTATTTGCATGGCAGCGTAACAACCAATTTTTGACTTCGGCACCCCGTTATGAGAAAACTATGAGAACTAAAATTGTTTCGTAAGAATATAATATACTCACAAGTATCGTCTACAAAACTAACAACATTTCATAAAAATATAAAATGACGATTTTATCGCTCTTAAACACCCTTAATGGACGTTGATAACGTGAGCGTGATCCACGGGTGGGTCATAACAAGATATTTTCCTACCAGGCTTGATTGCAAACAACTGTGCGTACCTGTAAACATGCACGTTTGGACAAATAATTGATGCGGCTAACCCAAGATGACAGCAATTCAGCAGTTACAGTCCTCCAGTGGCGGAGTAACTGAGCTTCATTTGTGTTCGAGTAAGGTTAATTCTGCTAAAGGTTTGAAAGACATAATATGTTAAAAGTTTGGCACAGGGACAATTTCTGCCTTTACCCTCCCTTGTTGGCGTAATTGCCACATCGAAGGCAGCAGCCTGATGGAACTATACATAACCGACGCCAAGTCTCGTGCGTTCAGATCCCGCACCCATAGAAAATCTGTTCAAATGTAAACATACATAGTATAATGGGCTTAGTTAATTTGATATGAGTTATTCAGGTACGAAGTTACTGTGAATAAGCTATTTATTCTTCTTCAGCTAATAAATATATAGCCGTAAAGAAAACTTTTTAATACTGAACCTTAAACTGAACATACTGCTGATAGGAAAACACGGGGTTGTCTTTAAAAGTAAATTAGTTGTTTAACTCATGAATTTAAGTTTTCTACTTAATAGAGCAATGGTTTTGAATGGTTCACAATACACACTTACGGACTCCTGATTTTCGCAAAACGATTTTTACATCAACATAATTTAATCAGTGGCAGCTCGTAGGTTGTTTCCAGGTGGAGCTGCAGATAGTTGGAACTGTACACTCTTGATGAACGAGCCATAGACCAACGACCATGAAATATTTGCCGGCTACTAGATATTTTGTGGCCACTCAGTAGTAAGGGTCACCTGCACATCAGCGTGTCAGTGGCTGTAGATTCAACCAGCGCACAACCCTGTGCAGCTCTTGATAACTGCAGCCCTACCTGGCAACAAACAACCCACGAGCCGCCACTGATTTTAATGCTTTTTATAAAAATCTCAATCTGTGCTTCCCAGGAGGTGATTGAATTTTATTCTTATTCTCATGCGTTTTGGGGTTCTGCCAGCAAATAACAGATGTGTTGTAAAGCTGTAACCTAATTATGATTGGCACAATCATATAAGCGATATCTGTGCACAATGACACGCTGCCAATAGCCATAAATCAGAGCAATATACTGTATGTGTACGTAAGGCATTGAAAAAGATGGTGAAAAAGGGTCCTATTATAGGCCTAATGTATCGGTTTGTGACGCATTAGTATACAAGTATATAAATATAAAAAAAGTTAAAAACTTTGCCTTGTAACGTTTCAGTATCTTTTTCGTTGAGTTTCTATACAGCACCAAATTTCTCTCCGCAGAGCGCTCTGAAATAGACGCCTCGCAGCTCGATGACGGATCGAAGGCGTTCCTCTGTATCAACATTACTATGGTTTCGAAAATTGGATCGCAATGATGGAGTGTCCTGCGGCGAGTGGCAAGCGTCTAAATCCACTACCGCTCGGGCCAGCCACTGCATGAGCCAGTCACCGGCACACGACCAACCTATGGCGTAGGCAGGATGGGGAGTCTACAACTGTTTACTTTCAAAATAAATGCCAATTGTCAGCTCATAACGTCTAGGTATTTAGCACTGATGACGGATGACAAGATGTGAGAATGGAGCAGCGCCGGAATGAATGGGCGGGGTAGATGGGAAATCCCTGAGAAAATCCCGCAGACCAGCGACATCGCCCGGCACGATTCCTAAATATGAAAATCTGGAAACTGACGCCGCCGGACATCGAACCCGGATCGCCTTGGTGGGAGGCGATGGCTCTATCTACTAGGACAAACGCGGCCCCAAGAGTTCTTAGAGTGTGAGGGGTGTTTCTAAAAGAATAGGTAGAAGCACGACTTTGTGGCGTACATAATTTTTTCGCAATTTGGTTTCAATGCCTTATGTTCACAGGTCTGCTTCATGATAAGTGATTGAACCCTTATTTGTCTTGGAGTTATACTGGCAAATCACAGGCGTATAGTGTCACAAGAACGTCGTTATGATTGGTGCTGTCAAATTAGAGACACGCTGCCAATAACCATGACGCACAGATGCTGATATGCATGTAAGGTATTAAAACCAACTAATGCAAACATCTTTTCGCGGACAACTCGTGGATCTAAGGATAGATATCGATAGACTAGCCTGCACTTTTGCTGCGATAAGGGACAGCACTCAGAAACGTAGGACTGAGAGAGAGAGAGAGAGAGAGAGTGTGTGTGTGTAAGAGAGAGAGAGAGGAAAAAAAAGGGGGGGGCAGAGAGAATCCTTGACCCGGAAATAAATTTTCTGCTTCTAGTCATAAAATAATTACAACTTCCAGTATACTAAGCACAGGGATAATATTTGCTTCGCCTTGTAATCGATATAATTGTAAAAATAATTAAATTTGTTTCCTTCTGTAAATCTATGTAATAATTAAGGGCTTTAAGGACGTCCAACGTATATCACTAAAAACAAAAGTAAATTTCGTATTTCATAAATTGCAATTTTAAGTTTCAGGGAAGGAGGGAGTGGTGTTGCCTATTTGCCATCACCACCCCTCCATCACTACACCCTCTCCAATCGCTCCACGACTATGGTCATCCATGACTCGCATTTGAATCAGTGAAACTGCATGAGGCAATTTTCTACCAAAATAAGTTGTGGGTGTTATAATTTTGTACAGAGGTAATACACATATTATTAAACCACTTTGAGCAACATTTGCGAGTTAAGCAAGGACTGAGTTACGAGTTCATTTTAAAAACACCATAGTTAATTTTCTTATATGACAGATTCATTAAATTTAATTTTAATTCATTTGTATTGACATTCATTGTAAGTAGGGTTTACGGGACGACAAGATATGTGTACTTTTTTACTTACTAGACTCTAGGTTATATCGGTTGCCGAAAACTGACCTCTCGTAAATGACAGTGTACTTGAGAAACATACGATAGGTTAAAACAATACAGTAGAAACAAATTCGAAATAGGTATATTGTTTTCTGTACAATTGTATGAAATTGTTAATATATTTACTACTAGAAGTTAAATTAAATTTTAATTAAAGTAATGTTCAAGGACAAAACAAATGTATTCTTTCTTAAAATTTTGTTCCAGAAGTATCGTTAAATTTAAAGAAAAGGTAAATTTTTTTAGTTACACGCATGGTTGCGCTAAATCAAACGTTTGTGGACGTCCAGGCATGTTATACTAAATAATATTATTTTATCACTATTGTGTAATCGTAAAGTTTAAATTTATGGCTCTCGGCACGGAACCCGCAATAGTAAAATATTTTTCTACCAACCTCTGAAATATTTTTTCTTTGTCAATGTCAATGTGTACTTATGGTGGCAGAATAATTATTGGACGTATACGGGAAACGACTACCTCTATGGTAAAATATAGGTGCACGAGAAAAAAAAATAGACAAGCACGGGGATGCAACAATCGCACGTAGTCAATTATTGGC
Source organism: Medauroidea extradentata (assembly GCA_003012365.1). Lineage (NCBI taxonomy): Eukaryota > Metazoa > Arthropoda > Insecta > Phasmatodea > Phasmatidae > Medauroidea > Medauroidea extradentata. The sequence goes on from PNEQ01084947.1 coordinate 24,337, forward strand.
TGTGTATGAGCACGTCTGCGCAAGGCCACAACACGGAATTAGAGGTACGTCAATTTCGCGGATTCATCTGGCAGTAGCCTAGATTGCTTACACGCTCTGGATGCAGTTGATTATTCATTGGCTTACAACATCACAAGCGATAGCTCTATGAATCTTTCATTATCTACTACTGACTTGCAGTAGTCAAATGCGTTTCGTGACAGCCGCCAACTAATCACACAGGTGATTATGAAGTATATATTTTTGGCGTTCAACCTGACATGGAATGTATTTGTGAAATTGGCGTACCTCTACATATAATTCACAGTCAAATGACGTGGCGCCTCATTTGATAGAGGCGAACTTCATCAATCACTTATTGGTAGGGTCCTGAAAAATTCGCGTTTTCTTTTGGGAACAAGCTATAATTCGAACTACTATAAGTTAGTGTCACTTTCGCAATTGACTCTCGACTCTTATGACAGTTCCTGGAAGTCGCTGAGCCAACTACAAAAACGTAACTAAATTAAAGCCCATATCACTGTGGCAGCGAACAGCCAATGTGCAACTCTGTCTTCTTGAGTTCACAAATATTCTTTGAGTCTATCCTACAGGTCAGTGAACCCGCGAATTTTTCCGGCCTCTACTTATTGGCTGGCCGAGGATGTTGATACCTGCCGCGCGTATGTTTAACTCCTGCATGTTAAATCAGGTTTCCTGTCGGGTTGGTTGTCGACTAGGAAGGAAGCCGCCTGACGCTGATTAGCGGCAGGCTTTTAGATTAGCGGCAAGCTTTCCGCCTTGTTGCTGGCCAGCGAAGCGTGTGTGACTTGAGTTCACCATTCTTACGGTATTCATGGTTGCAGGAAGTTTACGCGGAAAGATTTTTGCACCACTCTGTTTCAATGATTTACACGCACGCCTGCAACTCTGATGTATGGTTATTCAACTGTGTGTATTTGGCAGAACCGTCTGTCATTTTACTGTGCCAATCAGAACAAGGTTAACTACGGCACCGCACGTCTGTGATGTGTATGGGTAGAACACCAAGACGCTGGGAATTAAAACATCCCAAAATACAAAAATCCAAGATTGTGACTATCACTCACTCTCAAATAATGCTCATTAGCTCAGACCACGGTCATAGAAGAACAGGTCTGGACACTCGCCCATCTACCAATGTATTTTGCTTGACCCCCTTGTTGTTTGGCCAATCACAGATCACGAAACAGAGCTGAAGGCGTACACGTAAGGCACTGAAACAAAGTGATGCAAAATCTTTTCATGAAAACTTCCTGTCCCTATGCATTCCTATATCAGTGGCTACAGCGAGCAGTGGCCAATTAGACTCAAGTACCGTTTCCAAAGCCTTGCGCAGCCAGTAATTATTAGAGACCTGAAAAATTCGCGTTGTAATTTGTGCACAAGCTAGAAATCCATCAACTCTAAGTTTATGTCACTTTCCAGAGCCATCTTTAGCAGAAGGCCGCGGCCATAAATCTGGCAACACTGCCAAGAAGGGTCATTTTAACACTTTCTTTAGGTCTCCAACGGCAATGGTTGTCCCTGATTCGTCGGCATGTAGACAAAATAACGAATCAGGGACAGCCAGAGTTAAAGAAGGTGTTAAATTGACCCTTCTCGGCAGTGTTGCCAGATTTATGGCCACGGCCTTCTACTAAAGATGGCTATGCACTTTCACAATTGGCCTTTGACTTATTTGATACCTCCTGGAAGTATCTGAGCTAGTAAAAAAATCTAACTGAAACAGACCTATATCACAGAATATTTAGGAATACAGAAGTGAAATAGTCGGCAGGAAGGCGAACTCAGTCACACACGCCAGCAAAATGGCTTCCCTGGCCAGCAACATGGCGGAAACACCTACTGCCAATCAGCGTGAGGCAGCTGCTCTGCTAGTCGGCAGCCAGGCCAATAGGAAACCTGTAGTAACTTGCAGGAGCCAAACAGACACGGGGCTGGAGTCTACAGCCTCGGGCAGCCAATAAGCGGCCAAGTTCGCCTATATCAAACGAGCCGCCACGTCATTTCACGTCTGTATTACTATTTAGTCTGTGCCTATATCTAGTGCTAGGAAAAATTCGCGAGTTCAACGATCTTCATGCTGGAACCCAATGTCCTATGCCTACTCAAGCCCCGTATATTCGTTCATTGTCTGCTGTCTAAATGAGTATAGGTCGTTCGGAATAAAGTGAGCACTAAAGATTTAACCTTGGGAAAAAAAATCACTAGCCGTTACTGCATATAATTCAATGTTCACAATAGTTACCTTAATACTTGTATGGTTGGCAGCGTATTGCAGTAAGTAGTTCCGTGTATCTTCCTACTTAAATACAGCAATACTGAAATAAAACGAACTAAATTTGACATAGAAATGTTTTGCGTAATTAATAAACGTTTTTTGTCAAACTATATAGGTTCCTATCGACTGCGCAACTTATCTTAAATGCGCAAGCATTAAGTGACGTGTCAAGAGGTAAGACATTTCCAGTCGTTAAGACGTTACGCGCGGAAAGATACGAATTGGCTGCAAAGAGAAATTTAACAGGGCCTTTTTTAATGCTCACTTTATTCCGAACCACCTATAGCAGGTAATGGACAAACGGTAGGGCTTCGATGTACACAGGATAATGGATTCTAGCATGTTGGTCCTTGAACTCGCGAAATATTCCTAGCTATACCTATATCACTTGAACCGCAAGTAGCAGATGCGCATCTGCTGTCTGCTTCAGTTAACAGGTTTTTTTGCAGGCTTGCCCAAGGGTCAGTAATCCCGCGAATTGTTCCTATCTCTAGTAATTATTAGGACCATGAACATTTCGCGAAAATAATTTTGCCCCAGCTTGTTTCAGTGCACTATGTGCACATCTGCAGCTGTACTTCATGGTTATTGGCAGCGTGTCTTTGTGAAGCGACGTCTCTTATTTGACTGTGCCAAACACAGTTAGATTGCTGCGACACCGCACGTATGTTATTGACGAGTAGAACCACAAGACACGTGATAGTTCAAACATCCAATCACTGACCACGTAGCAGAACTGCTGGTGGGCACATAAGGCCGTGAAACAAACTGCTTGGGGTAAAATTATTTTCGCGGAAAGTTCATAGCCCTAGTATTTATAGATAGAGCCAGGATTGTATGGCGGAAATATTTCTTGTACCATTTGGTTTCAATGCTTGCTGTGAAAGATCACGAACTTTTAGAGAAAATAATTATGCCTTCGTTTATGTCAACGCCCTGTGTGTACACATGCAGCTCTGCTTCGTGTACGTTGGTAGCGTGAAACTGTAAAGTGACGTTTCTCGTATGACTGTGCCAATCACGATGATGTTACTGCAACACTACACTAGTGTGATTTGCGGGTAGAACACTAAGACACGTGAGAGTTAAAATCAATCAGTAAACATTAAGCATAACTGCTTATGTGCACGTAAGACACTGAAACGAACTGGGGAAAATATCTTTACCCGAAAAATTCATGTCCCTACTTATGTGCACATTTTAACTCTGCTTCGTGGTCAGCGATTGGGTTTTTTACTCACAGTGATTCTACAGACTTATGATGTCATAATAAGTAGGCCTAGGAACATTTACCGAGTTCAACGACCAACATGCTAGAATCCGTTATCCTGAGTATAACGAAGCCCTACCATTTGTCCATTAACTGCTACTCATTCAGACAGCGAACAATGAACGAATATACGAGGCTTGACTATGCACAGGAAATTGGATTCTAGCATGTAGGTCATTGAAGTGCAGACAAATAAGTGACGATTCTGATAAAATAAACTCTAGCAATAACTAAGGAGAAGAGGTGCCAATGTGCACGTAAGGCAATGAAAAAAAAAATAATGCGAATATATTTTCGCGACAAACTTGCGCTTCTTCAGGTAGGACTCCACAGGCCCTCACATACAAAGATTTTTGTCTTACGGTCATCCTGTGACTACAATGTGTCAAACTCAGGTTAATACAACTACGTGTTATAAAGACACCGTGTTTTCAAATGGAAGAGTTCGGCACAGGGAAATATCCTGCCGTTAGTTTCGCTGCCATCGCTAACGGGTTTAACAAACACGAAATCGCAGTAATATTAAATTACTTACGAGTTATGTTTATCCTGTGGGACATTAAGCGGTGACCCTACAATTGTATTTGTGGAAAGTTTATAGTAAAGTTCAACTAGTGCTAGTAGTGTTGTGTTTCACGAATTCGGTTGGAATTTTTGTAGTTACAGCAGTCTATAAAAAGCAGTTTTTAGTCATTTTTGAGGGGCCACAAATCCATGTTCTTATTTGGTGTTACGCAATTCTGAAATTATAGAAGAATATTTATATGTGTGAACGTATTCGTAGACAAACATATTACAGTGGTTTCCCATATAAAATAATATACATGGCACGCTACAACAACTCTAATGCACCAGGAACAGTATACTAGCATCTTAACTCGCGGGTATTTACAGTTACGACTAGATGAAAGCAATCATTCTCCACTCGTGTCAGTTTCCTGAGCAGTGGATGTAAACACTGCCTGTGTAAACGACAGCACGTCTTATTATTACGTTGACGCTTTCAGAATCACCTGTAGCTGGTCTGTTACTCATAGAGCCAACCGTTCTTTGTCGGAAAGAAGTTTACGTCAGCTTGTTTCAATGTCTTAAGAGCACATCTGAAATTCTACTACTTGGTCCATGGCTGGATGTTTTTAACTCTCAGCGTTCTGGTGTAATACCCACAAATCACACTTGTCATGTCGCCGCAATTTAAGGGGGATTGATCCCTGTCAGATCGGTTTTACGGCTTTTCTTATAAATCAGGGAATAGACACATTGTTTTACTTTTTTCACGCTGACAAGGCGTAGTTTATTGTTTCATTCACTTTTTGGAATCCATATGGCATTGTTTCTGTTAATGTTGCGGCCTCTTTAGTCGCTCTCGTAAATAAAGCAATTTTTCCTTTTCAGCTGTTTCCCGTTGCAAAATAATGAATATATTATGGTTCCAGCAATTACAGAAAATCGATTAAGTTTGTATCTATGCCTTGTCATGACAAAAATTTTGATACATCGACCGGAACAAAAGTTACCGAGAATGAACAGATAAATCCAAGGTGGTACGGACCAATACCCCTTTAATGCTGATAGGCGCAGTCGAATGAGCGAAACCTCTGCCACAGAATATTTATGAATACAGATGTGAACTAGCTGGTAGGACGGCGAACTCTGTCACACACGCTAGCAAAATGGCTTCGCTGGCCAGCAACATGGCAACAACGACAACCGCCAATCAGCGTAAGGCTGATGTCATGCTAGCTGCCAGCCAAGTCAATGTGAAACCTGCCGTAATATGTAGAGGGTCAAACAGACACGTGGCGGGTACCAACAGCCTCGGACAGCCAATAAGCAGCAAAGGTCGCCCGTATCGAATGAGCCGCCACATCATTTCACGTAAGTTTGTATTAATATTTAGTGTGTGTGTCTGCGCAGTGACGTGATGCCAATAACGCTGCATCGCTGCACGTAAGACAATGAAACAAATTGATGCAAAATTCTATTCACAAATAATCAGTGGATCTAGTTACAGATTGCATGATTCACTAGACGTGAATTTTGAATCTGATTGGCTAAAATATTTTCGTTTCTGTATTCTTAGGGGTTCTGTTTCCTTACGCAATGAATAGCAAAATTTAAAACACCCCCAATTATTGCCGTACTGGCCGATAAACTGCCACAGTTTTTTTTTTCGTAGTGTGTCAATAAG